>JAUMJL010002894.1:0-13132 GCA_033558185.1 Dromococcyx pavoninus
GGCGGGATTGGGGATGGGGAAGGGGTTGGGTACAGGTAACGGTACCTCAGCACTGACAGTCAAGCCTGATCACATCATTAGGATCGGAATTCCTGCCCCTGTGTTGCAGCTTTGGTGTTCACACCAAAGAGATTCCTTTTGGCAGAGTCTGGAAATAATGGAACCGTGGAATGCTCTGGATGGGAAGGGACCCCAAAGCCCATCGAGTCCCAGTCCCTGCAGGGACACCTCCTACTCGGTCAGGGGCTCCAAGCCCCATCCAACCTGCCCTTGGACACCTCCAGGGATGGGACAGCCACCCCAGCTCTGGGCACCCTGGCCCAGGGCCTCCCCACCCTCCCAGCAGAACATTTCTCCCCAAGATCTCACCTCAATCTCCCCTCTTTCACCCCAAAACCCTTCCCCTCGTCCTGGCCCTGCACTCCCTGATCCAGAGCCCCTCCCCAGCTTTCCTGGAGCCCCTTTCCACACTGGAAGCTGCTCTAAGGTCTCCCCACAGCCTTCTCCTCTCCAGCCTGGACACCCCCAACTCTCCCAGCCTGGCCTCACACCAGAGGTTCTCCAGCCCTTGGATCATCCCCGGGGCCTCCTCTGGCCCCGCTCCAACAGCTCCATCTCCTTCTCCCGTTGGGGATTCCAGGCCTGGACCCAGGACCCCAGGTGGGGTCTCCCCAGAGCGGAGCAGAGGGGCAGAACCCCCTCCCTCCCCTCTGCTCCCACTCTTTGGATTCAGCCCGGGATGGGGTTGGTTTCTGGGCTGGGAGCGCTCGGGGAGGCTCCTGAGGAGCTTCTCCTCCCCCAGCACCCCAAGTCCTTCTCCTCAGGGCTGATCCCACCCTATTCTCAGCCTGGATCTATCCTGGGGTTGCCCTGAGCCAGGTGCAGGACCTTTGTCCTTGGCCTGGTTGAACCTCCTGAGGTTCCCATGTTCCCACCTCTCCAGCTGCCCAGGTCCCTCTGTCTGATGGTGACTGAGGGGTTTGCTGAGTGCGGCGAGGAATTGAGTGACTTCCAACAGCTTTATTGATTGTCCCTCTATGAACTGGCACAAGGAAGCACAGCCAGGATCCCGGCAGCTCCACAAAGGATCCGAGCGTGGCAAACCCAGGGTGGCACCACTGTTGTGGCCGGGGGGGCACCTGGCAGGTGGGACCTGGCAGAGCGCAGAGCACGGTGAGAGCGGCGCGGAGAGGGAAGGGGCATCGTGGAGCTCCACGGAGCATCGTGGAGGATGACAGAGCATCATGGGGAGGAAAGGAGGATCATGGAGCACCATGGAATCGCATGGAGCACCACGGGGCACCCACGGAGAGGCACAGAGCATCACGGAGCATCATGGAGCATTGCAGAGCGCCGTGGAGCATCATGGAACACCATGGAGCAACACAGAGCACCACGGAGAGGCACAGAGCACCGTGGAACATCACGCAGCACCACGGAGCATTGCAGAGCACTGTGGAGTACCATGGAATGGCACGGAGCATCGTGGAGCACGGAGAGGAGCACAGAACATTGCAGAGCACCACGGGGCATCACGGAGCCCCGTGGAAAGGCACGGAGCATCACGGATCCTCATGGAGTGGCACAGAGAACCACGGAGCATCGTGGAACATTGCAGAGCGCTATGGAGCATCATGGAAGAGCACGGAGCCTCACAGAGAGGCACAGAGCATCCCGGATCCTCATGGAGCATCCCGGAGCATCACAGAGAGGCACGGAGCATCGTGGAACAGCACGGAGCATCACAGAGCGTCCCGGATCCCCACGGAGCGGCAGCAGCAGGAGGAGGAGCAGCGGCAGGAGGAGGAGCAGCAGCAGGAGGAGCAGCATCATCATCATCATCAGCAGCAGCAGCAGCGAAGCCGCTCGCCCCGTTCTCCAGGGAACAACTTGAGTCCCAAATTCCTCCCCCAAAGAGACGGGAAAGGAAGAGCCATCAGGGGGAGATTTTCCCCCTTTGGATGCCACGAGATCCTGGACGGTTGGAGGACGAACCAGGGACAGAGAGGGTTGTGTTCAGCACCGGGGGCGGTTCCATGGATCCACACGTTGGGATCCAGCTGGTGGCTTTGGATTTTGGGAATTCCCTCCGCAGCCTCATCAGGTCCCACCCCCCTCTCACGGTTCTGCACCCCCCGTGCGGGGTCACCGTAAGGGCCAGGGAGGAGGTGGGCACGAAGGATGGAGGTGGCAGATGGGGATCTGCTCCAGAGCTTCCCGATCTGCTCCGGAGCTTCCCGACCTGCTCCGTTCCCCCATTCTGGAAGAGTCACCACTTGGTAGGGGAGGAGAAGACCCTGGGGACCGGCAGTGGGAACAGCTCACGATGCCCCGGAGGGGATCATCCCGAGGGTGGAGGAGCACCTTCGCCTTCAGGAGGAGCACGGGAAGGGGCTGCAGGGCCCGGTGCTCGCCGGGGGCTCCTCTCGCGGCGCCGCCACCTCCCGAGGACCTCCAAGGCTCCGGTGGCGGCGCCGGAGCGGCCGGAGGGGGCTCGGGCCAGAGCCCCGTGGGGTCTAGCTGAGCAGAAGCCCCATGGGGTCCATCGGGGCCGGAGCCCCGTGGGGTCCATCCAGGGTTGAAGCCCCATGAGGTCCACCTGGGCACGAGCCCCGTGGGGTCTATCCCAGCCAGAGCCCCATGAGGTCCATCGGGGCCAGAGCCCCGTGGGGTCCATCCTGGCCACAGCCCCATGGGGTCCATCTGGGCCAAGCCCCGTGGGGTCCATCCGGGCCCAAGCCCCCTGGGGTCCACCCCTGTGGTCCAGGGGCCACCGCGCCGTCGCGAGGAGGCTCAGGAGGGAGGAGAGCGGTGCTTGTGGAAGGTGCTCTCCAGGAAGGTGGCCAACTTCTCGCAGTCGTCCTGAAACGGGAGGGAAACCACAGCGAGAGCTGGGTTTGGCTGCCTTGGACAACTCCTCCCACCAGGGTAACATCCCCAAGGCGCCGACCAACGTCTCCAAAACGGGTCTGAAACGCGGTGGTGGCACCGGGGGACAGGGTGAGTGGTGGCCATGGAAGAGTTGGGTTCATCATGGAATCACAGGATGGGCTGAGCTGGAAGGAGCTTCAAAGGACATCCAGTGCCATGGGCAGGGACACCTCCCACTGGATCAGGGGCTCCAAACCCATCCAACCCAACCTTGGACACCTCCAGGGATGGGGCAGGGACACCTCCCACTGGATCAGGGGCTCCAAGCCCCATCCAACCTGCCCTTGGACACCTCCAGGGATGGGGCAGGGACACCTCCCACTGGATCAGGGGCTCCAAGCCCCATCCAACCTGCCCTTGGACACCTCCAGGGATGGGGCAGCCACCACTGCTCTGGGCACCCTGGCCCAAGGCCTCCCCACCCTCACAGGAGAACATTTCTTTCCAAGATCTGATCCCAGTCTCCCCTCTGGGAGCTCAGGGAGAGGCCTCTGCACCGGGTGGGTGGGGAACGGAGGAGCTCTGACTCCCCCCAGGTGTCCGTCGAGGTGTCCCATGGGTCTGGGAGCTGCACCGAGGAGCAGCAGGAGCCTCACCTCGTGGATGAATCCATAATGCACCAGCTCCGTGGCCAAGTCCTTGGAGTTATCAGCTGTGGAGAAGAAGGTTGGTGAGGACACGGGAGTCGGTGCCTCTCCCAGCTCCTCCCCTGCCTCGGACCCCCCCAGCTTTGGGCTGGAGTTTTGGGGTTGAGGCCATCAGGGCCTCCGCCCAGAGGCCTCCAGGAGGTTCCTGGGTGTGTTGGGAAGGAGCTGCTGAGCTGGACCTGCTTGAGGAGAAGAGCCCTTCCCAGAGTCCACCTTCTCCTCCTGCAGAAACCCCATCGCTCCTGGGAATGACTGAGGGGAGAACCCAGTGGTGTCACCCCAGGAACTGCACCCCCCGTGTCCCAGGGTGGAACCACTGGGTGGGATGGGTGGGAAGGGACCTCAGAGCCCACCCAGTGCCACCCCCTGCCATGGGCAGGGACACCTCCCACTGGATCAGGGGCTCCAAGCCCCATCCAACCTGCCCTTGGACACCTCCAGGGATGGGGCAGCCACCCCAGCTCTGGGCACCCTGGCCCAGGGCCTCCCCACCCTCCCAGCAGAACATTTCTCCCCAAGATCTCACCTCAATCTCCCCTCTTTCACCCCAAAACCATTCCCCCCTCGCCCTGTACCTGCACTCCCTGATCCAGAGCCCCTCCCCAGCTTTCCTGGAGCCCCTTTCCACACTGGAAGCTGCTCTAAGGTCTCCCCACAGCCTTCTCCTCTCCAGCCTGGACACCCCCACCTCTCCCAGCCCACCCTGGGACGGGGAACGCGTGTTCCCGACGGCCCCTCTCAACACCCCCTCTGCAGCACTGGTTCAAGGCAGAGGCCATGGGCTCGGGGTTTGGGTGGAGAAGACCCAGCACCACGTGGACACCGGGTTTGGGTTCCTCTCCAGGTCCAAGAAGGCAAGAAAAGCTGGTGGGAAGCCCCCAACCCAAGCCCAGCCCGAAGCTGGCCAAGGGCGATGCCGCATCGGCCAACCCCAACCCTGTTGTGAACCTACTGGGCAGGAGGTCGTAGCTGAGCTGTCGGTGCAGTTTGTCCTCCAGGATCAGCAGAAGGGTCAGCTGAGGAGAGAAGAGGGTGGTCCTTGAGGTGCCGACCCCCCCACCGGCACCGGGACCCCGCGGGGAGGTGCTGGGAACGCCGAGACTTTGGGTGGCTTTGGTGGAGCAGTTCCTAGAGGAACGTTCTCCCAACACTCCACTGGAAAGAATCACCATGGAACGGGTTGTGTTGGGTTGGAAGGGACCTCAAAGACCACCCAGGTGTGCAGGAAGATGGGGGCTGGTGGTTCGTGTCAGGTAACGGGACGGGAGGGACGTCCGTGGGTCCTGCAGCCCTGACTGGGGCTTTCCCCGGGGGGTTTGGACACCCTGGATGGGGCCTGGAGAGAAGTTGGGGGGAACTCACATGCCACTGGGTCTTGTCTTCGTTCAGCTCCAGGTTGCACTGCATCTGCACCACCTGGAAGAGGCCAAAGCTCAGACACGGCTCCCAACGGCCCCTGGAGATCCTGCTCAACCCCCCAAGCTCTGAGGCCACCACAGACCACCCCCTTCCACCCCACTTCTGGGGTCTCCAACTCAAGGAGGAGATGGAGCAGCTCCAGAGGAGGCCCCGGGGATGATCCAAGGGCTGGAGAACCTCTGGTGTGAGGCCAGGCTGGGAGAGTTGGGGGTGTCCAGGCTGGAGAGGAGAAGGCTGTGGGGAGACCTTAGAGCAGCTTCCAGTGTGGAAAGGGGCTCCAGGAAAGCTGGGGAGGGGCTCTGGATCAGGGAGTGCAGGGCCAGGACGAGGGGAAGGGTTTTGGGGTGAAAGAGGGGAGATTGAGGTGAGATCTTGGGGAGAAATGTTCTGCTGGGAGGGTGGGGAGGCCCTGGGCCAGGGTGCCCAGAGCTGGGGTGGCTGCCCCATCCCTGGAGGTGTCCAAGGGCAGGTTGGATGGGGCTTGGAGCCCCTGATCCAGTGGGAGGTGTCCCTGCCCGTGGGACAGGATGGGCTTGGAGGTCCCTTCCTCCCCAACCCACGTTTCGGTCCTCGAGGTGAGGAAGGAGCTCGAGGGCTGTCTCAGCTCCAGCTCCCGTGGAAGCTCCTCACGCCCCACCTCGCGTGGTCTGGGCACAGGAGAGGGAGCAAGAGGAGGAATCCCAGGAGGAACCATCAGCCCTGCCCCTCCCAGAGGTCCACGGGATTTCATGGAATAATTCAGGCTGGAAAAGCCCTCCCAGCTCATCCAGTCCCACCACCAGCCCAACCCCTCCATGCCCACTGAACCTTCTCCCCAGGGGCCACATCACAGGGATTTGAACCCCTCCAGGGGTGGGGACTCTTCCCCCCCTGCCCTTGGAGCCTCTGCCAGGGCTTCACCACTCTCTCCCTGAAGGAATTGCTCCCAATGTCCAATCTCAACCTCTCCTGGGCCAACTGGAGATCTCCCAGCTCAGCCAGCGCAACCCTCGGCCCCAAAGCCACCACTGAACCCCAAGCCCCTCATCCAGAGGGTTCCCAAACCCCTCCAGGGATGGGGACTCTTCCCCCCTGCCCTGGGCAGCCTCTGCCAGCCCTTGGCCTCAAGGAATTGTCCCCAGGATCCAGTCTGACCCTGCCCTGGCCCAACTGGAGGCCGTTCCCTCTCATCCCATCGCCTGTCCCTTGGGAGCAGAGCCCAGCACCCCCCTCCCCACAACCTCCTCTCCAGGAGCTGCCCAGATCCCACCCCACCCCACCCCATCCCATCAGCAGGAACGGGGCTGCCCTGGAATTCCTGGCTGGAAAGGACCTGGGTCCTGGGCACCTGCAGCCTCAGGTGGTGCCACAGTCCTGGAGAAGCCGAGGTGGACGGCGCTCCCGGGGCTGGAGGTTCCCCCACGGCCACAGGGAGAGTCCAACCCCACCTGGGTCTGGCCTTACCTTCCTGGTCTCCACGTCGAAGGGCTCTGGGGTGGGGGTCTTGGCCTTCTGAGGGTCCTCCTGGGGCTGGGAGAGAGCTCGGGGGAGGGCGTGGGGTCTGGAGACAGCGAAGTTCATCAGGGGGTAAATCCCATTCCTGGTGGAGACACAGAGAGGACAAAGAGATGACCAGGAGAGGGGAGAGGGGAGCAGGGATGGGACCAGGGCGGTGGCTTTGGGGTGAAAGAGGGGAGATTGAGGTGAGATCTTGGGGAGAAATGTTCTGCTGGGAGGGTGGGGAGGCCCTGGGCCAGGGTGCCCAGAGCAGTGGTGGCTGCCCCATCCCTGGAGGTGTCCAAGGGCAGGTTGGATGGGGTTGGAGCCCCTGATCCAGTGGGAGGTGTCCCTGCCCCATCCCTGGAGGTGTCCAAGGGCAGGTTGGATGGGGCTTGGAGCCCCCTGATCCAGTGGGAGGGGTCCAAGCCCATGGCAGGGGGTGGCACTGGGTGGGCTTTGGGGTCCCTTCCCTCCCAACCCATCCCGTGGTTCCATGGTCTCTGAGGTCCCACCCATCCCATCCCATCCCATCCCATCCCATCCCATCCCATCCCATCCCATCCCATCCCATCCCATCCCATCCCATGATCTCTGAGGTCCTTTCCAGCCCATCCCATGGTTCCATGGTCTCTGAGGTCCCACCCATCCCATCCCATCCTATCCCATCCCATCCCATCCCATCCCATCCCATCCCACCCCACGGTTCCCCCAAGGCTCAGGGGGCTCAGCCCCCACGTGTGGCAGCACCAGAGGACTCGGAGGCCACCGAGCTGCCCCCACCCACCCCAGGAGATCCAGGGTGGGATCGGCCGGACCCAGCACCGCCGTGGCCCCACCCAGACGCCCTCTGTGAGGGCAGAGACGTGGGGAGCGACCACCACCAACCCCACCACCCACCTGACATCCTCCAAGAACTTGTCGAGCTCCAGGAAGGAGACCTCGGAATACCTGGGAGGGACACGGGACGGGAACATCACCGGGAGCACGGGAAGGAGCTCCCAGGGGCCACCAGGGCCTGGGTGACGGTGATTGACCCTCCCCACCCATCCTCACCTCCACTGCACCCCGGGCTGACCCTCCCTCCGGATCTCGGCCATCACCATGTTCAGGTCCAGCTCCTTTATCTTCTCCTCCACCACGTTCTCCGGCATCAGGTCTGGGGCCAAGGAGAAAGGGGGGGGGTCAGCGGGAGGTCACCAAGAGCAGTGGTGGCTGCTCCATCCCTGGAGGTGTCCAAGGGCAGGTTGGATGGGGCTTGGAGCCCCTGATCCAGTGGGAGGTGTCCCTGCCCCATCCCTGGAGGTGTCCAAGGGCAGGTTGGATGGGGCTTGGAGCCCCTGATCCAGTGGGAGGTGTCCAAGCCCCCATGGCAGGGGGTTGGCACTGGGTGGGCTTTGAGGTCCCTTCCAACCCAACCCAACCCAACCCATGGTTCCATCACCTTTGAGGTCCCCTCCAACCCAACCTACCCCACCCCATGGTTCCACCACCTTTGAGGTCCTCTCCAACCCAACCAATCCCAAGGTTGGATCACCTCTGAGATCCCTTCCAACCCAATGGTTCCATCATCTTTGAGGTCCCTTCCAACCCAACCCATCCCACAGTTCCACCATCGTTGAGGTCCCTTCCACCATCGTTGAGGTCCCTTCCAACCCAACCCATCCCATGGTTCCACCACCTTTGAGGTCCCTTCCAACCCAACCCAACCCAACCCATCCCATGGTTCCACCACCTTTGAGGTCCCTTCCAACCCAACCCAACCCAACCCAATCCATGGTTCCATCACCTTTGAGGTCCCCTCCAACCCAACCCACCCCACCCCATGGTTCCTCCACCTTTGAGGTCCTCTCCAACCCAACCAATCCCAAGGTTGGATCACCTCTGAGATCCCTTCCAAACCAATGGTTCCATCATCTTTGAGGTCCCTTCCAACCCAACCCACCCCACGGTTCCATCACCTTTGAGGTCCCTTCCAACCCAACCCAACCCAACCCAACCCAACCCAACCAAACCCAACCGATCCCATGGTTCCATCACCTTTGAGGTCCCTTCCAACCAAACCCAACCCAACCTATCTGATCCCATGGTTCCATCACATTTGAGGTCCCCTCTAACCCAACCCAACCCACCCCACAGTTCCATCACCTTTGAGGTCTCTTCCAACCCAACCCAACCCAACCCAACCGATCCCATGGTTCCATCACCTTTGAGGTCCCCTCTAACCCAAGCCAACCCATCCCATGGTTCCATCACCTTTGAAGTCCTCTCCAACCCAACCCACCCCACGGTTCCATCACCTCTGAGGTCCCTTCCAACTGGTGCCCACTCACATTGGTTGTTGATGAAGCAATGAGCCGCCAGCAGCTTCAGGGAATGGACCTCGAAGAGCACCCGGTGGAAGAGGAGGTTGTTGGCCGTCGGGCGCTTCTCGGGGTTGAGGGTCAGACACGACAGGATGAACTCCTGAGGGTCAAGGAGAAGGCATGGACTGGAGGCCAAGCAGGACATTCATGGAATCATGGAATAACTCAGGCTGAAAAAGCCCTCCCAGCTCATCCAGTCCAACCGTCGGCCCCAAAGCCACCACTGAACCCCAAGCCCCACATCCAGAGGGTTCCCAAACCCCTCCAGGGATGGGGACTCTTCCCCCCTGCCCTGGGCAGCCTCTGCCAGCCCTTGGCCTCAAGGAATTGTCCCCAGGATCCAGTCTGACCCTGCCCTGGCCCAACTGGAGGCCGTTCCCTCTCATCCCATCGCCTGTCCCTTGGGAGCAGAGCCCAGCACCCCCCTCCCCATAGCCTCCTCTCCAGGAGCTGCCCAGAGCCAGGAGGTCTCCCCTCAGCCTCCTCTTCTCCAGCCCAAACCCCCCCAGGTCCCTCAGCCGCTCCCACAGCCCCTGTTCTCCAGCCCCTTCCCGGCTCCGCTCCCTTCTCCGGACGCTCTCCGGCCCCTCCAGGGCTTTCTGGGAGCCCCCTGACCCCCCCACCCCTCCCCCACTGCTCCCTCAGTTTCCAAGAAGTGGATCTGAGCCCCAGGGCAGGACAGGTCCCTATGGCCCCACCACAGGACCTCTGCTCCGGGTTCCTCTCATCCCACAGAACCCCAGAGCCCACCCAGTGCCACCCCTGCCATGGGGCAGGGACACCTCCCACTGGATCAGGGGCTCCAAGCCCCATCCAACCTGCCCTTGGACACCTCCAGGGATGGGGCAGCCACCACTGCTCTGGGCACCCTGGCCCAGGGCCTCCCCACCCTCCCAGGAGAACATTTCTCCCCAAGATCTCACCTCAATCTCCCCTCTTTCACCCCAAAACCCTTCCCCTCGTCCTGGCCCTGCACTCCCTGATCCAGAGCCCCTCCCCAGCTTTCCTGGAGCCCCTTTCCACACTGGAAGCTGCTCTAAGGTCTCCCCACAGCCTTCTCCTCTCCAGCCTGGACACCCCCAACTCTCCCAGCCTGGCCTCACATCAGAGGTTCTCCAGCCCTTGGATCATCCCCGGGGCCTCCTCTGGCCCTGCTCCAACAGCTCCATCTCCTTCTCCCGTTGGGGATTCCAGCCCTGGACCCGGGACCCCAGGTGGGGTCTCCCCAGAGCGGAGCAGAGGGGCAGAACCCCCTCCCTCCCCTCTGCTCCCACTCTTTGGATTCAGCCCGGGATGGGGTTGGTTTCTGGGCTGGGAGCGCTTGGGGAGGCTCCTGTGGAGCTTCTCCTCCCCCAGCACCCCAAGTCCTTCTCCTCAGGGCTGATCCCACCCTATTCTCACCCTGGATCTATCCTGGGGTTGCCCTCAGCCCGGTGCAGGATCTGGTTGAGGTCGTTGTCTCTGTCGCCCTTTCCCATCCCTGAAGCACCTGGGAATTCCAGGCTGGCTCTGCCATCCCCGGGAGTCACCAAGGGAGGACACTCAGTGTCCCTCTACCCCCTGGGGGGGACCTTGGCCCCACCCAAGGGCTCTGCCCACCAGCTTTGGCCCCTGTGCTCACCCTCATGTTGGGATCATCCAGGGAATGCCGCGCCCGCGCGATGGCCTCCTCAGAGACGCGCGTGTCCCCGTTGCTCTGGATCTCCAGCACCGCCATCTGCGGGACAGGAGACACCTCAGAACCTGCCGAGGGCACGAGAGCTTTCCAAAGGGAAAAACCCCTGTCCCAGTGGAGCTGGGGAGCTCCTCCCCACGAGGATCCCATGGGATCCCCATTGCTCCCTTGCCCGGCCACGTCCCGGCTTCCCAGGAAGCGGAGAAGCTGCTCCCCAGTGCCCACCCAGTGCCACCCCTGCCATGGGGATCACACCTCCCACTGGATCAGGGGCTCCAACCCCATCCAAGCTGCTCCTGGACACCTTCAGGGATGGGGCAGGGACCCCTCCCACTGGATCAGGGGCTCCAAACCCATCCAACCTGCCCTTGGACACCTCCAGGGATGGGGCAGCCGCCCCAGCTCTCCCACCCTGTCCCCACACAGGAGGGTCCCCAGCCCTTGGACCATCAGGATGCTCTGCTGAGAGGTCTCCTCAGCTCACAGCGAGGTTGGGGAGAGGCCAAGGAGGCTCCTCAGGGTCCCCGCAGCCCCCAGCCCGGTACCTCCAGGGCGCACATCCCGAAGGAGAAGACATCCAGAGCCGTCCCATCAGCCTTCTCTGCAAAGCCAACCAAAGCCCCTCCGCCTTTATCCATCCCTTCCCTCTTTATCCATCCCCTCCCTCTGGACCCATCCCCATCGATCCATTCCCTCCCCATGGATCCATTCCCTCCCTCTTCATACATACCCTCCTTCTGGATCCCCATCCTTTCCCCCTGGATCCACCCCATCCCCCTGGACCCATCCCTTCCCCTTGGACCCATCCCCATCCCCCTGGATCCTCACCCTTCCCCTGGACCCATCCCCTCCCTCTGGGTCCACCCTTTCCCCCTGGACCCATCCCATCCCCTTGGACCTAGCTCATCCCCCTTGACCCATCCCCTTCCCCCCGGATCCATCCCCTTCCCCTTTATCCACCCCCTCCCTCTGGACCCATCTCTTCCCCCTCGATCCATCCCTTCCCCCTGGACCCAGCCCCTCCCTCTGGATCCATCCCCTTCCTCCTGGACCCATCCCTTCACCGTGGACCCATCCTTTCCCCGTGGATCCATCCCCTTTACCCACCCCCTCCCTCTGCGTCCACCCCTTCCCCCCTGGATCCACCCCCTTCCCTGATCCATCTCCTTCCTTCTGGATCCATCCCATCATCCCCCTGGGCCCATCCCCACTCCCTGGATCCATTCCCCTCCCCCTGGATCCCCCCCCTCCCCACACTCACGGCCGTATTCCGGGGGGAAGAAGTGGAGGTTGCGGAGCTCTTCCCTCTCGATCCGGATGGGGCTGCGGAGATCATCGGGGAGCGCTGGGGGGGGAAAGGAGGGGCTGGAGAGAGGGGCCTGGGGGGACCGTGGGGTGGGTGGGAGGGACCACCCAGAGCCACCCCTGCCATGGGCAGGGACTCCTCCCACTGGATCAGGGGCTCCAATCCCCATCCAACCTGCCCTTGGACACCTCCAGGGGGTGGCACTGGGTGGGCTTTGGGGTCCCTTCCCACCTCAACCCTTCCCACGGTTCCTGAGGGACATCGGCCCTGCTCCTGCAGAAGCCGGGGGAGTGGGGGGCACAAGGGGGGCACAGGGGGTGCAGGGGGGAGCAAAGGGATCCCAGGGAGGGGCACAGGGGGTGCAGGGGGGCACGGGGGGTGCAGGGAGGCACAGGGGGTACAGGGGAGCACAGGGGGTACAGGGGGGCATGGGGGTCACAGGGGGTGCAGGGGGTGAAGGGGTCACAGGAGGTGCAGGGGGGGCATGGGGAGGCACAGGGGCTACAGGGGGGTGCAGGGGGGCACGGGGGGGCACAGGGGCTACAGGGGGGTGCAGGGGGGCACAGGGGCTACAGGGGGGCACGGGGGGGCACAGGGGGTACAGGGGGGCACAGGCAGCACGGGGGTGCAGGGGGGCACAGGGGGGTACAGGGGGTGCAGGGGGGTATGGGGGTCACAGGGGGTGAAGGGGTCACAGGAGGTGCAGGGGGGCACGGGGGGGCACAGGGGCTACAGGGGGTGCAGGGGGGCACAGGGGGTACAGGGGGGCATGGGGGGGCACAGGGGGGCACAGGGGGCACAGGGGGGCACAGGGGGTACAGGAGGGCACGGGCAGCACAGGGGGCACAGGGGGTACAGGGGGTGCAGGGGCACAGGGGGTACAGGGGGTGCAGGGGGTGCAGGGGGCACAGGGGGTACAGGGGAGTGCAGGCAGGTGCAGGGGGGCACAGGGGGATACAGAGGGGCACAGGGGGTACAGGGGGGTGCAGGGGGGCACAGGGGGGTGCAGGGTGTGCACAAGGGGTGCAGGGGTGGCACGGGAGGGGCACGGGGGGCGCTCACCGTTCGCAAACACCCGGTGCCAGACTGTGACGGCAGCGGCGGAGGAGGAGGAGGACGGGGCAGGGAGCACAAAGAGAAGAGAAGGCACCATCACACCTTGCACAGGTGACCCCTGAGGGCCCTGCACAGGTGACCCCGAGGAACCCTGCACAGGTAATCCCTGAGGGCTCTACACAGGTGATCCCTGAGGAACCCTGCACAGGTGATCCCCGAGGGTCCCTGCACAGGTGATCCCCGAGGACCCTGCACA
>JAUMJL010002897.1:0-20723 GCA_033558185.1 Dromococcyx pavoninus
GGCTTATTCCAGGAGAAGAGAGTGTTGCCAGCGGGGATGCCGGCCTTCCTCCAGGGAACGTATGGCAACAAGGAGCTGATCCCAATGCAGGTCCTGCAGCGCCGGGCACCAAACACAGCGGAAGCAGCGAAGGAGCAGGGATCGCAGTGAGGAACAAGCTCAAAGTCCTCACCAGCAATGCCCAGCTTGTTCCAGAAGGAGTGAGCATCGCCGGAGAGAACGCTGGTCCTCCTCCACAAAACAGCAAGCAACAAGGAGCTAATCCCAACGCAGGTCCCGAAACGCTAGGTGCGAAATACAGCAGGAGCCACACCTGTTGAGAGGTCAGTCACAGCTCTGCCCTGACAGCAGGAATATGCAAATGCGTGTTTGGCATCCCTCCTCTGCCCAGGGATTGTCCCTGATGTTCCTGGCCACAAGCAGAGCCCCAAGGCAGAGGGAGCAACTAACTCTTCAGAGCTCTGGGTTGCTTTTTCCTGCAGATTTCGTCTCCAGGGCACGTTACGAACTTTGTATCTCTTAAGTTTGCAGTGTGAGATGGAGCTCGACAGGGACATTGCAGAAAACAGCACCTCCTCCCCTGCTGCTAGCACCAGACAGCTGCCCCAGGACTCTCCACTGGATGCTTCTGAGGACCAGGAATGCCTAATCGCCTGGGACACCATTAAGGATAAAGTCTCTGTCAGCTGGTGCGGGCACACTTTCTGTTTCTCCTGTGTATTGGAGTGGTCCCGCAAAAGAGCTGTGTGCCCCACCCGCAGTGAGGGACAAGCACAAAGTCCTCAACTGCAACGCCCGGCTTATTCCAGGAGGAGTGAGTGTTGCCAGCGTGGATGCCAGCCTTCCTCCGGGGAACGTCTGGCCACAAGGAGCTGATCCCAATGCAGGTCCTGCAGCACTGGGAACCAAACACAGCAGGGGCAGCAAAGGAGCAGGGATCGCAGTAAGGGACATGCTCAAAGTCCTCAAAAACAATGCCTGGCTTATTCCAGGACGAGTGAGCATCACCAGAGATGACGCTGGTCCTCTTCCAGGAACGGCAGACAATAACGAGCTGTTCCCAACGCAGGTCACGCAACGCTACACACCACATACAGCAGGTGGTGCACCTGTTCAGAGGTCAGTCACAACGGCCCTGAGAGCAGGAACATGCAAAGGCGCCTTTGGCATCCCTCCTTTGCCCAGGGATGGTCCCTGATGTTCCTGGCCACAAGCAGAACCCCAAGGCAGAGGGAGCAACTAACTCTTCAGAGCTCAGCTTTGCTGCTTCCTTCAGTTAGCATCCCCAGGGCACGTCACGAGCTTTGTATCTCTTTAGTTTGCAGTGTGAGATGGAGCTCGAGGGGGACTTGGCAGGAAACAGCAACTCCTCACACCATCAGCACTGCCCTTCTTCCAGAAGAAATCAAGGCAATGGCGTGTTGGGACCCCAGAGAGCGGCTGAAGCAGGTACCCCAAGTTGGCAATGCGGTGGCAACATCGCAGTTCAGCACACTCACCACAACACCTGCTTAAGCAGCAGGAGATGGCAGCAGAGCAGGGGGCAGGACACTGCTGCTGACGAGAACCCAACCCCGAGGCCCACAAAGGATGCCCCAGCATTCTCAAGCAGGAGCGGGTGCGGCCAACGAGGACGCCGGCCTTCCTTCAATGATCAGTGGGCCACAAGGAACAAACACCAACGCCGGTCCCTCTGCGCTGAGCACCAAGCACGGTGGAAGCAGCAAAGGAGGTGGGACTGTAGTGAGGGACAAGCTCAAAGCCCTCAACAGCAACGCACGTCTTCTTCCAGTAGGAGTGAGCGTTACCAGCACGGATGCTGGCCTTCCTCCAAGGAACACATGGCAACAAGGAGCTGATCCCAATGCAGGTCCTGCAGCACTGAGCATCAAACACAGCGGGAGCAGTGAAGGAGCAGGGATCACGGTGAGGAAAAAGCTCAAAGTCCTCAAGAACAATGTCTGGCTTGTTCCAGGAGGAGTGAGCATCGCCAAGGTATACGCTGGCCCTCCTCCAGGAAACGGCAGGCAACAAGGAGCTGATCCCAACGCAGGTCCCGAAGCACTATGCACCAAATACAGCAGGAGGTGCACCTGTTCAGAGGTCAGTCACAACTCTGTCCTTACAGCAGGAACATGTAAAGGCGCCTCTGGTATCCCTCCTCTGCCCAGGGATGGTCCCTGATGTTCCTGGCCACAAGGAGAGCCCCACGACAGAGGGAGCAACTAACTCTTCAGAGCTCAGCTTTGCTGCTTCCTGCAGTTGGCGTCTCCAGAGCACATCACCAGCTTTGTATCTCTTTAGTTTGCAGTGCGAGATGGAGCTCGACAGGGACATGGCAGAAAACAGCACCTCCTCCCCTACTACCAGCACCAGACAGCTGCCCCAAGATCATCCACTGGATGCTTCTGAGGACCAGGAATGACTAATCTCCTGGGATACCATTAAGGATTAAATTTCTGTCAGCTGGTGCGGGCACACTTTCTGTTTTTCCTGTGTATTGGAGTGGTCCCCCAGAAGAGTCGTGTGCCGAACCTGCCAGTGGCCTTTTGGCTAGGAAGGCAACGTCTATGCAATTTACCGCCTCATGCAGAGACCTCAGATGCCAGCCTCTGCACAATCGAGGTGGCATCGTTCGTCACACCACCAGCACAGCCCTTCTTCCAGAACAGACCAAGGCATTGGTCGTGTTGTGACCCCAGAGAGGGGCCGAAGCAGCTCCCCAAGGCGGCAACGTGGTGGCCACAGCACAGTTCAGCATGCTCACGACAACACCTGCTCAAGCAGCAGGAGATGACACCAGAGCAGGGTGCAGGACACTGCTGCTGACGAGGGACCAGCCCCAAGGCCCACAAAGGATGCCCCAAACTCTTCAAGCAGCAGCAGGCGTGGCTAGCGAGGACGCCGGCCTTCCTTCAAGGATTAGTGGGCAACAGGGAGCAGATCCCAACCCAAGTCCCGCTGCGCTGGGGGCCAAGCACGGTGGGAGGAGCAAAGGAGCAGGGACCACAGTGACGGACAAGCTTAAAGTCCTCAAAAGCAACTCCCGGCTTATTCCAGGAGAAGAGAGTGTTGCCAGCGGGGATGCCGGCCTTCCTCCAGGGAACGTATGGCAACAAGGAGCTGATCCCAATGCAGGTCCTGCAGCGCCGGGCACCAAACACAGCGGAAGCAGCGAAGGAGCAGGGATCGCAGTGAGGAACAAGCTCAAAGTCCTCACCAGCAATGCCCAGCTTGTTCCAGAAGGAGTGAGCATCGCCGGAGAGAACGCTGGTCCTCCTCCACAAAACAGCAAGCAACAAGGAGCTAATCCCAACGCAGGTCCCGAAACGCTAGGTGCGAAATACAGCAGGAGCCACACCTGTTGAGAGGTCAGTCACAGCTCTGCCCTGACAGCAGGAATATGCAAATGCGTGTTTGGCATCCCTCCTCTGCCCAGGGATTGTCCCTGATGTTCCTGGCCACAAGCAGAGCCCCAAGGCAGAGGGAGCAACTAACTCTTCAGAGCTCTGGGTTGCTTTTTCCTGCAGATTTCGTCTCCAGGGCACGTTACGAACTTTGTATCTCTTAAGTTTGCAGTGTGAGATGGAGCTCGACAGGGACATTGCAGAAAACAGCACCTCCTCCCCTGCTGCTAGCACCAGACAGCTGCCCCAGGACTCTCCACTGGATGCTTCTGAGGACCAGGAATGCCTAATCGCCTGGGACACCATTAAGGATAAAGTCTCTGTCAGCTGGTGCGGGCACACTTTCTGTTTCTCCTGTGTATTGGAGTGGTCCCGCAAAAGAGCTGTGTGCCCCACCCGCAGTGAGGGACAAGCACAAAGTCCTCAACTGCAACGCCCGGCTTATTCCAGGAGGAGTGAGTGTTGCCAGCGTGGATGCCAGCCTTCCTCCGGGGAACGTCTGGCCACAAGGAGCTGATCCCAATGCAGGTCCTGCAGCACTGGGAACCAAACACAGCAGGGGCAGCAAAGGAGCAGGGATCGCAGTAAGGGACATGCTCAAAGTCCTCAAAAACAATGCCTGGCTTATTCCAGGACGAGTGAGCATCACCAGAGATGACGCTGGTCCTCTTCCAGGAACGGCAGACAATAACGAGCTGTTCCCAACGCAGGTCACGCAACGCTACACACCACATACAGCAGGTGGTGCACCTGTTCAGAGGTCAGTCACAACGGCCCTGAGAGCAGGAACATGCAAAGGCGCCTTTGGCATCCCTCCTTTGCCCAGGGATGGTCCCTGATGTTCCTGGCCACAAGCAGAACCCCAAGGCAGAGGGAGCAACTAACTCTTCAGAGCTCAGCTTTGCTGCTTCCTTCAGTTAGCATCCCCAGGGCACGTCACGAGCTTTGTATCTCTTTAGTTTGCAGTGTGAGATGGAGCTCGAGGGGGACTTGGCAGGAAACAGCAACTCCTCACACCATCAGCACTGCCCTTCTTCCAGAAGAAATCAAGGCAATGGCGTGTTGGGACCCCAGAGAGCGGCTGAAGCAGGTACCCAAGTTGGCAATGCGGTGGCAACATCGCAGTTCAGCACACTCACCACAACACCTGCTTAAGCAGCAGGAGATGGCAGCAGAGCAGGGGGCAGGACACTGCTGCTGACGAGAACCCAACCCCGAGGCCCACAAAGGATGCCCCAGCATTCTCAAGCAGGAGCGGGTGCGGCCAACGAGGACGCCGGCCTTCCTTCAATGATCAGTGGGCCACAAGGAACAAACACCAACGCCGGTCCCTCTGCGCTGAGCACCAAGCACGGTGGAAGCAGCAAAGGAGGTGGGACTGTAGTGAGGGACAAGCTCAAAGCCCTCAACAGCAACGCACGTCTTCTTCCAGTAGGAGTGAGCGTTACCAGCACGGATGCTGGCCTTCCTCCAAGGAACACATGGCAACAAGGAGCTGATCCCAATGCAGGTCCTGCAGCACTGAGCATCAAACACAGCGGGAGCAGTGAAGGAGCAGGGATCACGGTGAGGAAAAAGCTCAAAGTCCTCAAGAACAATGTCTGGCTTGTTCCAGGAGGAGTGAGCATCGCCAAGGTATACGCTGGCCCTCCTCCAGGAAACGGCAGGCAACAAGGAGCTGATCCCAACGCAGGTCCCGAAGCACTATGCACCAAATACAGCAGGAGGTGCACCTGTTCAGAGGTCAGTCACAACTCTGTCCTTACAGCAGGAACATGTAAAGGCGCCTCTGGTATCCCTCCTCTGCCCAGGGATGGTCCCTGATGTTCCTGGCCACAAGGAGAGCCCCACGACAGAGGGAGCAACTAACTCTTCAGAGCTCAGCTTTGCTGCTTCCTGCAGTTGGCGTCTCCAGAGCACATCACCAGCTTTGTATCTCTTTAGTTTGCAGTGCGAGATGGAGCTCGACAGGGACATGGCAGAAAACAGCACCTCCTCCCCTACTACCAGCACCAGACAGCTGCCCCAAGATCATCCACTGGATGCTTCTGAGGACCAGGAATGACTAATCTCCTGGGATACCATTAAGGATTAAATTTCTGTCAGCTGGTGCGGGCACACTTTCTGTTTTTCCTGTGTATTGGAGTGGTCCCCCAGAAGAGTCGTGTGCCGAACCTGCCAGTGGCCTTTCGGCTAGGACGGCAACGTCTATGCAATTTACCGCCTCATGCAGAGACCTCAGATGCCAGCCTCTGCACAATCGAGGTGGCATCGTTCATCACACCACCAGCACAGCCCTTCTTCCAGAACAGACCAAGGCATTGGTCGTGTTGGGACCCCAGAGAGGGGCCGAAGCAGCTCCCCAAGGCGGCAACGTGGTGGCCACAGCACAGTTCAGCATGCTCACGACAACACCTGCTCAAGCAGCAGGAGATGACACCAGAGCAGGGTGCAGGACACTGCTGCTGACGAGGGACCAGCCCCAAGGCCCACAAAGGATGCCCCAAACTCTTCAAGCAGCAGGAGGCGTGGCTAGCGAGGACGCCGGCCTTCCTTCAAGGATTAGTGGGCAACAGGGAGAAGATCCCAACCCAAGTCCCGCTGCGCTGGGGGCCAAGCACGGTGGGAGGAGCAAAGGAGCAGGGACCACAGTGACGGACAAGCTTAAAGTCCTCAAAAGCAACTCCCGGCTTATTCCAGGAGAAGAGAGTGTTGCCAGCGGGGATGCCGGCCTTCCTCCAGGGAACGTATGGCAACAAGGAGCTGATCCCAATGCAGGTCCTGCAGCGCCGGGCACCAAACACAGCGGAAGCAGCGAAGGAGCAGGGATCGCAGTGAGGAACAAGCTCAAAGTCCTCACCAGCAATGCCCAGCTTGTTCCAGAAGGAGTGAGCATCGCCGGAGAGAACGCTGGTCCTCCTCCACAAAACAGCAAGCAACAAGGAGCTAATCCCAACGCAGGTCCCGAAACGCTAGGTGCGAAATACAGCAGGAGCCACACCTGTTGAGAGGTCAGTCACAGCTCTGCCCTGACAGCAGGAATATGCAAATGCGTGTTTGGCATCCCTCCTCTGCCCAGGGATTGTCCCTGATGTTCCTGGCCACAAGCAGAGCCCCAAGGCAGAGGGAGCAACTAACTCTTCAGAGCTCTGGGTTGCTTTTTCCTGCAGATTTCGTCTCCAGGGCACGTTACGAACTTTGTATCTCTTAAGTTTGCAGTGTGAGATGGAGCTCGACAGGGACATTGCAGAAAACAGCACCTCCTCCCCTGCTGCTAGCACCAGACAGCTGCCCCAGGACTCTCCACTGGATGCTTCTGAGGACCAGGAATGCCTAATCGCCTGGGACACCATTAAGGATAAAGTCTCTGTCAGCTGGTGCGGGCACACTTTCTGTTTCTCCTGTGTATTGGAGTGGTCCCGCAAAAGAACTGTGTGCCCCACCCGCAGTGAGGGACAAGCACAAAGTCCTCAACTGCAACGCCCGGCTTATTCCAGGAGGAGTGAGTGTTGCCAGCGTGGATGCCAGCCTTCCTCCGGGGAACGTCTGGCCACAAGGAGCTGATCCCAATGCAGGTCCTGCAGCACTGGGAACCAAACACAGCAGGGGCAGCAAAGGAGCAGGGATCGCAGTAAGGGACATGCTCAAAGTCCTCAAAAACAATGCCTGGCTTATTCCAGGACGAGTGAGCATCACCAGAGATGACGCTGGTCCTCTTCCAGGAACGGCAGACAATAACGAGCTGTTCCCAACGCAGGTCACGCAACGCTACACACCACATACAGCAGGTGGTGCACCTGTTCAGAGGTCAGTCACAACGGCCCTGAGAGCAGGAACATGCAAAGGCGCCTTTGGCATCCCTCCTTTGCCCAGGGATGGTCCCTGATGTTCCTGGCCACAAGCAGAACCCCAAGGCAGAGGGAGCAACTAACTCTTCAGAGCTCAGCTTTGCTGCTTCCTTCAGTTAGCATCCCCAGGGCACGTCACGAGCTTTGTATCTCTTTAGTTTGCAGTGTGAGATGGAGCTCGAGGGGGACTTGGCAGGAAACAGCAACTCCTCACACCATCAGCACTGCCCTTCTTCCAGAAGAAATCAAGGCAATGGCGTGTTGGGACCCCAGAGAGCGGCTGAAGCAGGTACCCAAGTTGGCAATGCGGTGGCAACATCGCAGTTCAGCACACTCACCACAACACCTGCTTAAGCAGCAGGAGATGGCAGCAGAGCAGGGGGCAGGACACTGCTGCTGACGAGAACCCAACCCCGAGGCCCACAAAGGATGCCCCAGCATTCTCAAGCAGGAGCGGGTGCGGCCAACGAGGACGCCGGCCTTCCTTCAATGATCAGTGGGCCACAAGGAACAAACACCAACGCCGGTCCCTCTGCGCTGAGCACCAAGCACGGTGGAAGCAGCAAAGGAGGTGGGACTGTAGTGAGGGACAAGCTCAAAGCCCTCAACAGCAACGCACGTCTTCTTCCAGTAGGAGTGAGCGTTACCAGCACGGATGCTGGCCTTCCTCCAAGGAACACATGGCAACAAGGAGCTGATCCCAATGCAGGTCCTGCAGCACTGAGCATCAAACACAGCGGGAGCAGTGAAGGAGCAGGGATCACGGTGAGGAAAAAGCTCAAAGTCCTCAAGAACAATGTCTGGCTTGTTCCAGGAGGAGTGAGCATCGCCAAGGTATACGCTGGCCCTCCTCCAGGAAACGGCAGGCAACAAGGAGCTGATCCCAACGCAGGTCCCGAAGCACTATGCACCAAATACAGCAGGAGGTGCACCTGTTCAGAGGTCAGTCACAACTCTGTCCTTACAGCAGGAACATGTAAAGGCGCCTCTGGTATCCCTCCTCTGCCCAGGGATGGTCCCTGATGTTCCTGGCCACAAGGAGAGCCCCACGACAGAGGGAGCAACTAACTCTTCAGAGCTCAGCTTTGCTGCTTCCTGCAGTTGGCGTCTCCAGAGCACATCACCAGCTTTGTATCTCTTTAGTTTGCAGTGCGAGATGGAGCTCGACAGGGACATGGCAGAAAACAGCACCTCCTCCCCTACTACCAGCACCAGACAGCTGCCCCAAGATCATCCACTGGATGCTTCTGAGGACCAGGAATGACTAATCTCCTGGGATACCATTAAGGATTAAATTTCTGTCAGCTGGTGCGGGCACACTTTCTGTTTTTCCTGTGTATTGGAGTGGTCCCCCAGAAGAGTCGTGTGCCGAACCTGCCAGTGGCCTTTCGGCTAGGACGGCAACGTCTATGCAATTTACCGCCTCATGCAGAGACCTCAGATGCCAGCCTCTGCACAATCGAGGTGGCATCGTTCATCACACCACCAGCACAGCCCTTCTTCCAGAACAGACCAAGGCATTGGTCGTGTTGTGACCCCAGAGAGGGGCCGAAGCAGCTCCCCAAGGCGGCAACGTGGTGGCCACAGCACAGTTCAGCATGCTCACGACAACACCTGCTCAAGCAGCAGGAGATGACACCAGAGCAGGGTGCAGGACACTGCTGCTGACGAGGGACCAGCCCCAAGGCCCACAAAGGATGCCCCAAACTCTTCAAGCAGCAGGAGGCGTGGCTAGCGAGGACGCCGGCCTTCCTTCAAGGATTAGTGGGCAACAGGGAGCAGATCCCAACCCAAGTCCCGCTGCGCTGGGGGCCAAGCACGGTGGGAGGAGCAAAGGAGCAGGGACCACAGTGACGGACAAGCTTAAAGTCCTCAAAAGCAACTCCCGGCTTATTCCAGGAGAAGAGAGTGTTGCCAGCGGGGATGCCGGCCTTCCTCCAGGGAACGTATGGCAACAAGGAGCTGATCCCAATGCAGGTCCTGCAGCGCCGGGCACCAAACACAGCGGAAGCAGCGAAGGAGCAGGGATCGCAGTGAGGAACAAGCTCAAAGTCCTCACCAGCAATGCCCAGCTTGTTCCAGAAGGAGTGAGCATCGCCGGAGAGAACGCTGGTCCTCCTCCACAAAACAGCAAGCAACAAGGAGCTAATCCCAACGCAGGTCCCGAAATGCTAGGTGCGAAATACAGCAGGAGCCACACCTGTTGAGAGGTCAGTCACAGCTCTGCCCTGACAGCAGGAATATGCAAATGCGTGTTTGGCATCCCTCCTCTGCCCAGGGATTGTCCCTGATGTTCCTGGCCACAAGCAGAGCCCCAAGGCAGAGGGAGCAACTAACTCTTCAGAGCTCTGGGTTGCTTTTTCCTGCAGATTTCGTCTCCAGGGCACGTTACGAACTTTGTATCTCTTAAGTTTGCAGTGTGAGATGGAGCTCGACAGGGACATTGCAGAAAACAGCACCTCCTCCCCTGCTGCTAGCACCAGACAGCTGCCCCAGGACTCTCCACTGGATGCTTCTGAGGACCAGGAATGCCTAATCGCCTGGGACACCATTAAGGATAAAGTCTCTGTCAGCTGGTGCGGGCACACTTTCTGTTTCTCCTGTGTATTGGAGTGGTCCCGCAAAAGAACTGTGTGCCCCACCCGCAGTGAGGGACAAGCACAAAGTCCTCAACTGCAACGCCCGGCTTATTCCAGGAGGAGTGAGTGTTGCCAGCGTGGATGCCAGCCTTCCTCCGGGGAACGTCTGGCCACAAGGAGCTGATCCCAATGCAGGTCCTGCAGCACTGGGAACCAAACACAGCAGGGGCAGCAAAGGAGCAGGGATCGCAGTAAGGGACATGCTCAAAGTCCTCAAAAACAATGCCTGGCTTATTCCAGGACGAGTGAGCATCACCAGAGATGACGCTGGTCCTCTTCCAGGAACGGCAGACAATAACGAGCTGTTCCCAACGCAGGTCACGCAACGCTACACACCACATACAGCAGGTGGTGCACCTGTTCAGAGGTCAGTCACAACGGCCCTGAGAGCAGGAACATGCAAAGGCGCCTTTGGCATCCCTCCTTTGCCCAGGGATGGTCCCTGATGTTCCTGGCCACAAGCAGAACCCCAAGGCAGAGGGAGCAACTAACTCTTCAGAGCTCAGCTTTGCTGCTTCCTTCAGTTAGCATCCCCAGGGCACGTCACGAGCTTTGTATCTCTTTAGTTTGCAGTGTGAGATGGAGCTCGAGGGGGACTTGGCAGGAAACAGCAACTCCTCACACCATCAGCACTGCCCTTCTTCCAGAAGAAATCAAGGCAATGGCGTGTTGGGACCCCAGAGAGCGGCTGAAGCAGGTACCCAAGTTGGCAATGCGGTGGCAACATCGCAGTTCAGCACACTCACCACAACACCTGCTTAAGCAGCAGGAGATGGCAGCAGAGCAGGGGGCAGGACACTGCTGCTGACGAGAACCCAACCCCGAGGCCCACAAAGGATGCCCCAGCATTCTCAAGCAGGAGCGGGTGCGGCCAACGAGGACGCCGGCCTTCCTTCAATGATCAGTGGGCCACAAGGAACAAACACCAACGCCGGTCCCTCTGCGCTGAGCACCAAGCACGGTGGAAGCAGCAAAGGAGGTGGGACTGTAGTGAGGGACAAGCTCAAAGCCCTCAACAGCAACGCACGTCTTCTTCCAGTAGGAGTGAGCGTTACCAGCACGGATGCTGGCCTTCCTCCAAGGAACACATGGCAACAAGGAGCTGATCCCAATGCAGGTCCTGCAGCACTGAGCATCAAACACAGCGGGAGCAGTGAAGGAGCAGGGATCACGGTGAGGAAAAAGCTCAAAGTCCTCAAGAACAATGTCTGGCTTGTTCCAGGAGGAGTGAGCATCGCCAAGGTATACGCTGGCCCTCCTCCAGGAAACGGCAGGCAACAAGGAGCTGATCCCAACGCAGGTCCCGAAGCACTATGCACCAAATACAGCAGGAGGTGCACCTGTTCAGAGGTCAGTCACAATTCTGTCCTTACAGCAGGAACATGTAAAGGCGCCTCTGGTATCCCTCCTCTGCCCAGGGATGGTCCCTGATGTTCCTGGCCACAAGGAGAGCCCCACGGCAGAGGGAGCAACTAACTCTTCAGAGCTCAGCTTTGCTGCTTCCTGCAGTTGGCGTCTCCAGAGCACATCACCAGCTTTGTATCTCTTTAGTTTGCAGTGCGAGATGGAGCTCGACAGGGACATGGCAGAAAACAGCACCTCCTCCCCTACTACCAGCACCAGACAGCTGCCCCAAGATCATCCACTGGATGCTTCTGAGGACCAGGAATGACTAATCTCCTGGGATACCATTAAGGATTAAATTTCTGTCAGCTGGTGCGGGCACACTTTCTGTTTTTCCTGTGTATTGGAGTGGTCCCCCAGAAGAGTCGTGTGCCGAACCAGCCAGTGGCCTTTTGGCTAGGAAGGCAACGTCTATGCAATTTACCGCCTCATGCAGAGACCTCAGATGCCAGCCTCTGCACAATCGAGGTGGCATCGTTCGTCACACCACCAGCACAGCCCTTCTTCCAGAACAGACCAAGGCATTGGTCGTGTTGTGACCCCAGAGAGGGGCCGAAGCAGCTCCCCAAGGCGGCAACGTGGTGGCCACAGCACAGTTCAGCATGCTCACGACAACACCTGCTCAAGCAGCAGGAGATGACACCAGAGCAGGGTGCAGGACACTGCTGCTGACGAGGGACCAGCCCCAAGGCCCACAAAGGATGCCCCAAACTCTTCAAGCAGCAGCAGGCGTGGCTAGCGAGGACGCCGGCCTTCCTTCAAGGATTAGTGGGCAACAGGGAGCAGATCCCAACCCAAGTCCCGCTGCGCTGGGGGCCAAGCACGGTGGGAGGAGCAAAGGAGCAGGGACCACAGTGACGGACAAGCTTAAAGTCCTCAAAAGCAACTCCCGGCTTATTCCAGGAGAAGAGAGTGTTGCCAGCGGGGATGCCGGCCTTCCTCCAGGGAACGTATGGCAACAAGGAGCTGATCCCAATGCAGGTCCTGCAGCGCCGGGCACCAAACACAGCGGAAGCAGCGAAGGAGCAGGGATCGCAGTGAGGAACAAGCTCAAAGTCCTCACCAGCAATGCCCAGCTTGTTCCAGAAGGAGTGAGCATCGCCGGAGAGAACGCTGGTCCTCCTCCACAAAACAGCAAGCAACAAGGAGCTAATCCCAACGCAGGTCCCGAAACGCTAGGTGCGAAATACAGCAGGAGCCACACCTGTTGAGAGGTCAGTCACAGCTCTGCCCTGACAGCAGGAATATGCAAATGCGTGTTTGGCATCCCTCCTCTGCCCAGGGATTGTCCCTGATGTTCCTGGCCACAAGCAGAGCCCCAAGGCAGAGGGAGCAACTAACTCTTCAGAGCTCTGGGTTGCTTTTTCCTGCAGATTTCGTCTCCAGGGCACGTTACGAACTTTGTATCTCTTAAGTTTGCAGTGTGAGATGGAGCTCGACAGGGACATTGCAGAAAACAGCACCTCCTCCCCTGCTGCTAGCACCAGACAGCTGCCCCAGGACTCTCCACTGGATGCTTCTGAGGACCAGGAATGCCTAATCGCCTGGGACACCATTAAGGATAAAGTCTCTGTCAGCTGGTGCGGGCACACTTTCTGTTTCTCCTGTGTATTGGAGTGGTCCCGCAAAAGAGCTGTGTGCCCCACCCGCAGTGAGGGACAAGCACAAAGTCCTCAACTGCAACGCCCGGCTTATTCCAGGAGGAGTGAGTGTTGCCAGCGTGGATGCCAGCCTTCCTCCGGGGAACGTCTGGCCACAAGGAGCTGATCCCAATGCAGGTCCTGCAGCACTGGGAACCAAACACAGCAGGGGCAGCAAAGGAGCAGGGATCGCAGTAAGGGACATGCTCAAAGTCCTCAAAAACAATGCCTGGCTTATTCCAGGACGAGTGAGCATCACCAGAGATGACGCTGGTCCTCTTCCAGGAACGGCAGACAATAACGAGCTGTTCCCAACGCAGGTCACGCAACGCTACACACCACATACAGCAGGTGGTGCACCTGTTCAGAGGTCAGTCACAACGGCCCTGAGAGCAGGAACATGCAAAGGCGCCTTTGGCATCCCTCCTTTGCCCAGGGATGGTCCCTGATGTTCCTGGCCACAAGCAGAACCCCAAGGCAGAGGGAGCAACTAACTCTTCAGAGCTCAGCTTTGCTGCTTCCTTCAGTTAGCATCCCCAGGGCACGTCACGAGCTTTGTATCTCTTTAGTTTGCAGTGTGAGATGGAGCTCGAGGGGGACTTGGCAGGAAACAGCAACTCCTCACACCATCAGCACTGCCCTTCTTCCAGAAGAAATCAAGGCAATGGCGTGTTGGGACCCCAGAGAGCGGCTGAAGCAGGTACCCAAGTTGGCAATGCGGTGGCAACATCGCAGTTCAGCACACTCACCACAACACCTGCTTAAGCAGCAGGAGATGGCAGCAGAGCAGGGGGCAGGACACTGCTGCTGACGAGAACCCAACCCCGAGGTCCACAAAGGATGCCCCAGCATTCTCAAGCAGGAGCGGGTGCGGCCAACGAGGACGCCGGCCTTCCTTCAATGATCAGTGGGCCACAAGGAACAAACACCAACGCCGGTCCCTCTGCGCTGAGCACCAAGCACGGTGGAAGCAGCAAAGGAGGTGGGACTGTAGTGAGGGACAAGCTCAAAGCCCTCAACAGCAACGCACGTCTTCTTCCAGTAGGAGTGAGCGTTACCAGCACGGATGCTGGCCTTCCTCCAAGGAACACATGGCAACAAGGAGCTGATCCCAATGCAGGTCCTGCAGCACTGAGCATCAAACACAGCGGGAGCAGTGAAGGAGCAGGGATCACGGTGAGGAAAAAGCTCAAAGTCCTCAAGAACAATGTCTGGCTTGTTCCAGGAGGAGTGAGCATCGCCAAGGTATACGCTGGCCCTCCTCCAGGAAACGGCAGGCAACAAGGAGCTGATCCCAACGCAGGTCCCGAAGCACTATGCACCAAATACAGCAGGAGGTGCACCTGTTCAGAGGTCAGTCACAACTCTGTCCTTACAGCAGGAACATGTAAAGGCGCCTCTGGTATCCCTCCTCTGCCCAGGGATGGTCCCTGATGTTCCTGGCCACAAGGAGAGCCCCACGGCAGAGGGAGCAACTAACTCTTCAGAGCTCAGCTTTGCTGCTTCCTGCAGTTGGCGTCTCCAGAGCACATCACCAGCTTTGTATCTCTTTAGTTTGCAGTGCGAGATGGAGCTCGACAGGGACATGGCAGAAAACAGCACCTCCTCCCCTACTACCAGCACCAGACAGCTGCCCCAAGATCATCCACTGGATGCTTCTGAGGACCAGGAATGACTAATCTCCTGGGATACCATTAAGGATTAAATTTCTGTCAGCTGGTGCGGGCACACTTTCTGTTTTTCCTGTGTATTGGAGTGGTCCCCCAGAAGAGTCGTGTGCCGAACCTGCCAGTGGCCTTTCGGCTAGGACGGCAACGTCTATGCAATTTACCGCCTCATGCAGAGACCTCAGATGCCAGCCTCTGCACAATCGAGGTGGCATCGTTCGTCACACCACCAGCACAGCCCTTCTTCCAGAACAGACCAAGGCATTGGTCGTGTTGGGACCCCAGAGAGGGGCCGAAGCAGCTCCCCAAGGCGGCAACGTGGTGGCCACAGCACAGTTCAGCATGCTCACGACAACACCTGCTCAAGCAGCAGGAGATGACACCAGAGCAGGGTGCAGGACACTGCTGCTGACGAGGGACCAGCCCCAAGGCCCACAAAGGATGCCCCAAACTCTTCAAGCAGCAGGAGGCGTGGCTAGCGAGGACGCCGGCCTTCCTTCAAGGATTAGTGGGCAACAGGGAGCAGATCCCAACCCAAGTCCCGCTGCGCTGGGGGCCAAGCACGGTGGGAGGAGCAAAGGAGCAGGGACCACAGTGACGGACAAGCTTAAAGTCCTCAAAAGCAACTCCCGGCTTATTCCAGGAGAAGAGAGTGTTGCCAGCGGGGATGCCGGCCTTCCTCCAGGGAACGTATGGCAACAAGGAGCTGATCCCAATGCAGGTCCTGCAGCGCCGGGCACCAAACACAGCGGAAGCAGCGAAGGAGCAGGGATCGCAGTGAGGAACAAGCTCAAAGTCCTCACCAGCAATGCCCAGCTTGTTCCAGAAGGAGTGAGCATCGCCGGAGAGAACGCTGGTCCTCCTCCACAAAACAGCAAGCAACAAGGAGCTAATCCCAACGCAGGTCCCGAAACGCTAGGTGCGAAATACAGCAGGAGCCACACCTGTTGAGAGGTCAGTCACAGCTCTGCCCTGACAGCAGGAATATGCAAATGCGTGTTTGGCATCCCTCCTCTGCCCAGGGATTGTCCCTGATGTTCCTGGCCACAAGCAGAGCCCCAAGGCAGAGGGAGCAACTAACTCTTCAGAGCTCTGGGTTGCTTTTTCCTGCAGATTTCGTCTCCAGGGCACGTTACGAACTTTGTATCTCTTAAGTTTGCAGTGTGAGATGGAGCTCGACAGGGACATTGCAGAAAACAGCACCTCCTCCCCTGCTGCTAGCACCAGACAGCTGCCCCAGGACTCTCCACTGGATGCTTCTGAGGACCAGGAATGCCTAATCGCCTGGGACACCATTAAGGATAAAGTCTCTGTCAGCTGGTGCGGGCACACTTTCTGTTTCTCCTGTGTATTGGAGTGGTCCCGCAAAAGAGCTGTGTGCCCCACCCGCAGTGAGGGACAAGCACAAAGTCCTCAACTGCAACGCCCGGCTTATTCCAGGAGGAGTGAGTGTTGCCAGCGTGGATGCCAGCCTTCCTCCGGGGAACGTCTGGCCACAAGGAGCTGATCCCAATGCAGGTCCTGCAGCACTGGGAACCAAACACAGCAGGGGCAGCAAAGGAGCAGGGATCGCAGTAAGGGACATGCTCAAAGTCCTCAAAAACAATGCCTGGCTTATTCCAGGACGAGTGAGCATCACCAGAGATGACGCTGGTCCTCTTCCAGGAACGGCAGACAATAACGAGCTGTTCCCAACGCAGGTCACGCAACGCTACACACCACATACAGCAGGTGGTGCACCTGTTCAGAGGTCAGTCACAACGGCCCTGAGAGCAGGAACATGCAAAGGCGCCTTTGGCATCCCTCCTTTGCCCAGGGATGGTCCCTGATGTTCCTGGCCACAAGCAGAACCCCAAGGCAGAGGGAGCAACTAACTCTTCAGAGCTCAGCTTTGCTGCTTCCTTCAGTTAGCATCCCCAGGGCACGTCACGAGCTTTGTATCTCTTTAGTTTGCAGTGTGAGATGGAGCTCGAGGGGGACTTGGCAGGAAACAGCAACTCCTCACACCATCAGCACTGCCCTTCTTCCAGAAGAAATCAAGGCAATGGCGTGTTGGGACCCCAGAGAGCGGCTGAAGCAGGTACCCAAGTTGGCAATGCGGTGGCAACATCGCAGTTCAGCACACTCACCACAACACCTGCTTAAGCAGCAGGAGATGGCAGCAGAGCAGGGGGCAGGACACTGCTGCTGACGAGAACCCAACCCCGAGGCCCACAAAGGATGCCCCAGCATTCTCAAGCAGGAGCGGGTGCGGCCAACGAGGACGCCGGCCTTCCTTCAATGATCAGTGGGCCACAAGGAACAAACACCAACGCCGGTCCCTCTGCGCTGAGCACCAAGCACGGTGGAAGCAGCAAAGGAGGTGGGACTGTAGTGAGGGACAAGCTCAAAGCCCTCAACAGCAACGCACGTCTTCTTCCAGTAGGAGTGAGCGTTACCAGCACGGATGCTGGCCTTCCTCCAAGGAACACATGGCAACAAGGAGCTGATCCCAATGCAGGTCCTGCAGCACTGAGCATCAAACACAGCGGGAGCAGTGAAGGAGCAGGGATCACGGTGAGGAAAAAGCTCAAAGTCCTCAAGAACAATGTCTGGCTTGTTCCAGGAGGAGTGAGCATCGCCAAGGTATACGCTGGCCCTCCTCCAGGAAACGGCAGGCAACAAGGAGCTGATCCCAACGCAGGTCCCGAAGCACTATGCACCAAATACAGCAGGAGGTGCACCTGTTCAGAGGTCAGTCACAACTCTGTCCTTACAGCAGGAACATGTAAAGGCGCCTCTGGTATCCCTCCTCTGCCCAGGGATGGTCCCTGATGTTCCTGGCCACAAGGAGAGCCCCACGGCAGAGGGAGCAACTAACTCTTCAGAGCTCAGCTTTGCTGCTTCCTGCAGTTGGCGTCTCCAGAGCACATCACCAGCTTTGTATCTCTTTAGTTTGCAGTGCGAGATGGAGCTCGACAGGGACATGGCAGAAAACAGCACCTCCTCCCCTACTACCAGCACCAGACAGCTGCCCCAAGATCATCCACTGGATGCTTCTGAGGACCAGGAATGACTAATCTCCTGGGATACCATTAAGGATTAAATTTCTGTCAGCTGGTGCGGGCACACTTTCTGTTTTTCCTGTGTATTGGAGTGGTCCCCCAGAAGAGTCGTGTGCCGAACCTGCCAGTGGCCTTTCGGCTAGGACGGCAACGTCTATGCAATTTACCGCCTCATGCAGAGACCTCAGATGCCAGCCTCTGCACAATCGAGGTGGCATCGTTCGTCACACCACCAGCACAGCCCTTCTTCCAGAACAGACCAAGGCATTGGTCGTGTTGGGACCCCAGAGAGGGGCCGAAGCAGCTCCCCAAGGCGGCAACGTGGTGGCCACAGCACAGTTCAGCATGCTCACGACAACACCTGCTCAAGCAGCAGGAGATGACACCAGAGCAGGGTGCAGGACACTGCTGCTGACGAGGGACCAGCCCCAAGGCCCACAAAGGATGCCCCAAACTCTTCAAGCAGCAGCAGGCGTGGCTAGCGAGGACGCCGGCCTTCCTTCAAGGATTAGTGGGCAACAGGGAGCAGATCCCAACCCAAGTCCCGCTGCGCTGGGGGCCAAGCACGGTGGGAGGAGCAAAGGAGCAGGGACCACAGTGACGGACAAGCTTAAAGTCCTCAAAAGCAACTCCCGGCTTATTCCAGGAGAAGAGAGTGTTGCCAGCGGGGATGCCGGCCTTCCTCCAGGGAACGTATGGCAACAAGGAGCTGATCCCAATGCAGGTCCTGCAGCGCCGGGCACCAAACACAGCGGAAGCAGCGAAGGAGCAGGGATCGCAGTGAGGAACAAGCTCAAAGTCCTCACCAGCAATGCCCAGCTTGTTCCAGAAGGAGTGAGCATCGCCGGAGAGAACGCTGGTCCTCCTCCACAAAACAGCAAGCAACAAGGAGCTAATCCCAACGCAGGTCCCGAAACGCTAGGTGCGAAATACAGCAGGAGCCACACCTGTTGAGAGGTCAGTCACAGCTCTGCCCTGACAGCAGGAATATGCAAATGCGTGTTTGGCATCCCTCCTCTGCCCAGGGATTGTCCCTGATGTTCCTGGCCACAAGCAGAGCCCCAAGGCAGAGGGAGCAACTAACTCTTCAGAGCTCTGGGTTGCTTTTTCCTGCAGATTTCGTCTCCAGGGCACGTTACGAACTTTGTATCTCTTAAGTTTGCAGTGTGAGATGGAGCTCGACAGGGACATTGCAGAAAACAGCACCTCCTCCCCTGCTGCTAGCACCAGACAGCTGCCCCAGGACTCTCCACTGGATGCTTCTGAGGACCAGGAATGCCTAATCGCCTGGGACACCATTAAGGATAAAGTCTCTGTCAGCTGGTGCGGGCACACTTTCTGTTTCTCCTGTGTATTGGAGTGGTCCCGCAAAAGAGCTGTGTGCCCCACCCGCAGTGAGGGACAAGCACAAAGTCCTCAACTGCAACGCCCGGCTTATTCCAGGAGGAGTGAGTGTTGCCAGCGTGGATGCCAGCCTTCCTCCGGGGAACGTCTGGCCACAAGGAGCTGATCCCAATGCAGGTCCTGCAGCACTGGGAACCAAACACAGCAGGGGCAGCAAAGGAGCAGGGATCGCAGTAAGGGACATGCTCAAAGTCCTCAAAAACAATGCCTGGCTTATTCCAGGACGAGTGAGCATCACCAGAGATGACGCTGGTCCTCTTCCAGGAACGGCAGACAATAACGAGCTGTTCCAAACGCAGGTCACGCAACGCTACACACCACATACAGCAGGTGGTGCACCTGTTCAGAGGTCAGTCACAACGGCCCTGAGAGCAGGAACATGCAAAGGCGCCTTTGGCATCCCTCCTTTGCCCAGGGATGGTCCCTGATGTTCCTGGCCACAAGCAGAGCCCCAAGGCAGAGGGAGCAACTAACTCTTCAGAGCTCAGCTTTGCTGCTTCCTTCAGTTAGCATCCCCAGGGCACGTCACGAGCTTTGTATCTCTTTAGTTTGCAGTGTGAGATGGAGCTCGAGGGGGACTTGGCAGGAAACAGCAACTCCTCACACCATCAGCACTGCCCTTCTTCCAGAAGAAATCAAGGCAATGGCGTGTTGGGACCCCAGAGAGCGGCTGAAGCAGGTACCCAAGTTGGCAATGCGGTGGCAACATCGCAGTTCAGCACACTCACCACAACACCTGCTTAAGCAGCAGGAGATGGCAGCAGAGCAGGGGGCAGGACACTGCTGCTGACGAGAACCCAACCCCGAGGCCCACAAAGGATGCCCCAGCATTCTCAAGCAGGAGCGGGTGCGGCCAACGAGGACGCCGGCCTTCCTTCAATGATCAGTGGGCCACAAGGAACAAACACCAACGCCGGTCCCTCTGCGCTGAGCACCAAGCACGGTGGAAGCAGCAAAGGAGGTGGGACTGTAGTGAGGGACAAGCTCAAAGCCCTCAACAGCAACGCACGTCTTCTTCCAGTAGGAGTGAGCGTTACCAGCACGGATGCTGGCCTTCCTCCAAGGAACACATGGCAACAAGGAGCTGATCCCAATGCAGGTCCTGCAGCACTGAGCATCAAACACAGCGGGAGCAGTGAAGGAGCAGGGATCACGGTGAGGAAAAAGCTCAAAGTCCTCAAGAACAATGTCTGGCTTGTTCCAGGAGGAGTGAGCATCGCCAAGGTATACGCTGGCCCTCCTCCAGGAAACGGCAGGCAACAAGGAGCTGATCCCAACGCAGGTCCCGAAGCACTATGCACCAAATACAGCAGGAGGTGCACCTGTTCAGAGGTCAGTCACAACTCTGTCCTTACAGCAGGAACATGTAAAGGCGCCTCTGGTATCCCTCCTCTGCCCAGGGATGGTCCCTGATGTTCCTGGCCACAAGGAGAGCCCCACGGCAGAGGGAGCAACTAACTCTTCAGAGCTCAGCTTTGCTGCTTCCTGCAGTTGGCGTCTCCAGAGCACATCACCAGCTTTGTATCTCTTTAGTTTGCAGTGCGAGATGGAGCTCGACAGGGACATGGCAGAAAACAGCACCTCCTCCCCTACTACCAGCACCAGACAGCTGCCCCAAGATCATCCACTGGATGCTTCTGAGGACCAGGAATGACTAATCTCCTGGGATA
>JAUMJL010002899.1:0-13268 GCA_033558185.1 Dromococcyx pavoninus
CCCCGTCCCGCCCGGCTCGCTCTCCCCGTGGGAGGGCGCTCGGGGCCGCCCCGCCCGCCATGTTCCCGAGCCTCCCTCCTTGCCTGCCGCCTGCCTGAGCTTCCCGGCGGCCGCCCCGCCCCGGCACGGCCCCGGCTCGGCGGCTGCCCTCCTCCTCCTCCTTCTCTTCCTCCACCACCACCACCTCCGCCTCAGCCGCCGGTGAGTGCGTCCCGGCGCGGCCCCAGCGCCGCGGCCCGCTCGGGCCTAGCAGGCCGCAAAAGCCTCGGGCTCGATTTGCGCCGCGCGCCGGGGACGGGGTGAGGGGTCCGGGCGCGGCTCCGGGGGCTCCGGCACCCCCCCGGGTGAGGGGAGAGTGGGGGGGGTTGTGGCTGCTCCTGGGGGTTCTGTGGTTCGGCGCGCAGGGAGGGAGAAGGTGGGGAAGAGGCTGGAGAACAAGAGGCTGAAGGCGCTGGGTCTGTTCATTCTGGAGAAAACTAAGGGGAGACCTCATCGCAATTTACAGCTTCCTCACAAGGGGAGAAGGAGGAGAAGCAGGCGCTGATCTCCTCTCTAGACACGAGGGAATCGTAGGAAGATGAGCCAGGGGAGAGTTAGGTTGGACATTAGGAAGAGGTTCTTCCCCCAGAGGGTGGTGGAGCCCTGGAACAGCTCCCCAGGGAAGCAGTCACAGCCTGACAATATTCCAGAAGCGTTTGGCCAAGGCCCTCAGCCCCACGGTGGGAATGTTGAGGTTGTCCTGTGCAGGGACAGGAGTTAGACTTGATGATCCTTGTGGGTGCCTTCGAGGCCAAGAAGGCACGAGTATCCTGGTTGAGATCAGCCATGCTGTGGCCAGCAGGACCAGGGGTCGTTTCCCCTGTACTCGGCGGTGGTGAGGCCACACCTCGAATCCTGGGTTCAATTTTGGGCCCCTCAGTACAAGGAGGACATTGAGGGGCTGGAGCCCAGGGGTTCTGGGATCAGCTGAAGGACATGGGGCTGTTTAGCCTGGAGAAGAGGAGGCTGAGGGGAGATCTCATTGCTGTCTACAGCTGCCTGAAAGGAGGTTGTAATGTGGCGGGGGTTGGTCTCTTCTTCTATCATATAACAAGAGGTAGAACAAGAGAAAGTGGACTCAAGTTGTGCCAGGGGCATTTTAGATTGGATATCAGGAAAAAGGGTTCTCGGGCACTGGCAGAGGCCACCCAGGGAAGTGGTTGAGTCACCATCCCTGGAGGTGTTTAGAAGAGGTGTAAATGAGTTTTTCAGAGATATAGTTCAGTAGTGGACAGTTACGGTTGGACTTGATGATCTCAAAGATCTTTCCCAAGCAAGTGATTCTATGATTTTGTGGTGAAACTATGTCCAGCTGGTCTCCTGCACCAGTTAGACCCACGCACCTGGCTGTGGCTGCTTCTGAAAGGAGAGCTGGAACCCTCCAGAGTCACAGCATCATCCCCTTCTCTCTCCAGGAGAACTCAACATCAGAAGCAGCTCCTGGAAGTCCATCACTCTGTGATTGAGTCTATCCATTATCTCCACAAAGATTCAGCCTGCAAGCTCCGCTACCAGAGGATCCGGTGCAGAGGAGGCTGCCTTGGCCACTGGTGCTGAAGAGGAGGTCGGGGTGAGCCAGGAAGGACTCCTGATCCGGTAACAGGAGCGTTGGTCAGAGCTTTGCCAGGAGTGCCCTGAATTCAGAGAGGGGATTCCTATCGCCCAGCTGAGGACAAAGAGGAATAAACCAGAGCTGACCCGCGGGAGTGCTCCAGGGAGGGTAATTATCTCATATTCCTGTTGGTTTATTCACCATTTTTGTAGGAGTGTGCAAGAAGGCAGCAAAGGTGGGGGTTACTTCATGCATCCCACCGAGGGGATGACTGCTGGGGACTCCCAGCTGCATCTCTGTGCCCAAGCTGGAGCCTTCTGTGCCTCCAGGGTCCCACAAATGTCCTCTCCCCTTGTCCTCTGCCAAAGATGGACCAGCCACGGCCACACTGTTTGCACACATCGGAATTGGTGGTTGTTGTTGCTGGGAGTTACTGCATGTGGTTCTGGTTTAAAGAGGTGCAATGTGGCCATGTAAACGCTTCACCGTGTGTGGCTGGAAGGGTCTGGAGGGAACTATGTGTGATCTAGGGAGAATTTATTAAGATTGGTTTTAAAAGTAGGTTTCACTGTGCCTGCTGTTTCCCCTGGGAGGGTGTTCCAGCTCCACATCTTACTGCTGGAAAGGAACCTTGTTCTTATTTCCAGCCTAACTATGCTAATGTTCCCCTTATCCGCCAGCATGTCGGGAAATACCGGAGTACGTCAAAACTGAGAGGCAGTGGGTTCTTTGTGCATCGCTTACGTCATCTTCTCGAGAACGAAAAAAGTAAACCAGGCTGGAAATGAAAACAAACGCATGACGTAACTGATTAGGCTGGGCCGTTCCAGGGGCATTCTTTGTTTCGGTGTGTGCGGGAGTCATTAGTCACGCTGCAGTGGCACTTCTTGTTACAGCTGGAGCGTGGATCCTGGGAGTTCAGGGAGCCTCGTGGTGTGAGGGTGCTTCCCAGCCCCCTGGCAGTGGAGCTCTGGATAGCTCAAGGCCTCATGATCTGGATCCCAGTGTTGCTTATGAGCCCCGGGTATCCCTTCCTTGCGTTGTTGCGCACGTGTGTGAACGGGGCTCTCTCGGGATCCTTTGTGCTCCTTCCTGATCAGCTGAAGCGTACGACGAACTAGCGCTCCAGCCTTAACAGCTGTCTTGGTTTTATTCCTCTTTGTAGCTTGGGGCCTTGGAGCAGAGAGGATGGCTCAGGAGACAAACCAGACCCAGGTGCCTCTGCTGTGTACCACAGGCTGCGGATTCTACGGCAGCCCCCGCACCAACGGGATGTGCTCTGTTTGCTACAAGGAGTTCCTGCAGAGGCAGCAGAGCAGTGGTCGGATAAGCCCCCCAGGTAGAGGATTTCTGTCCATGAAATCTATCTTAAATGGGTGTCTGGATGCAAATGATGAGCAGCTGGGACAGAACTCGGTGCTGATACTAGCTACCAGAAGATTTCCCTCCTGGAAAGCTCCTGTCTTTCCTTTTTCCTGTAGACCCTATCCTCTAAATCACAGACCTGAACCTTGGAGTGCTTCTGTTACCTCTGAGGGGATCAGTTTTTCTCTTCCCAGTCCCAGCTCCTTGTGAAGCCCTGGCCCAATCAGCACCTTCCAGCAACTGTAAAACTTCATTTGTGCTAACAGTGGTCACAATTTTTAGCTCTTACCTGCCCCATGAGTTATGTGCTGGCTGCTGGAAACAGCGACAGATCCTTGCAATGCAATTTGATTTGGGAAGAATTTGGGTTTCTGTAATTTTCTTACCTTAACAAGGCTGATAATCAAAAGCAATGGAATAAAAGGTTTGTTTCTTACAGCTAGACAGAGCTGACATGTCACCGAGCTGGGATGCAGCTAGGTGCACAACAAGGATGCTCTTTCCATCATTAGCAGGATTTTCTTTTGCTGAGAGTTTGTGCAGATGCTGCAGGTACAGGCTTTGCAATACCGGTGAGAGATACCTTCAGAGATCTTTTGTGTTTCTGAGTGTAACAATGGCTTTCCTTGAATTACCACCCAAAATAAACATTGGGAACACAGCTCTTCCTGACACAGGGTTTTTCTAAAGACCCTGCCTTAGATCCATGGCTGACATAACCCAACGTGTTTCCATCGAAGCCAGTTCCTTTCAGCAGATGAGGATCTGGCTCTTGTACCTTGGAGAAGTTGCAAAGTAACGTTGGGTCCAAGGTATGTTGGTAACTGCAGCACTTCAATTTACACTGATGGGAAAATAGTTATGCTGACACAGAGCTTGCTTTGCAATGTTGAGGAAGAGAAGGGGAATCAAAGATTGACAGAGGTGCCGTGGGTGACTGAAGTCCAATTTTACCAGTACACACAGTAATGGGAAGCATTCAGCACATAACTCCTGCGAATTAACTGCCATCCCTCAAAGGGAGTTTATGGATCTTGAGGAGCTGAACAGCTCTCTGTAAATGAGGCCTGCAGTTCTCGGGAAGACAAGCAGCTAATTTCAGAGGGATCTGATGACAAGGAGTCATTCCTGCTCTAATGTAAGAATAGCTGCACTCAGTCACAGTGAGGTCCATCCTGAGGTGCTGTCCCCACAGAGATCCATGCATGAATTTGGGGGGGAGAGTATGAGAAAGGGGATCTAGGAATAGATCCTGGTAGGGAACAGGAGGTTAAGCCTGTTGAAAGTGCTTTTCCAGCTTTCTTCATGGCTGTTGAGCTCCCAAGAAACTCACTGATGTTTTTAAAGAGTTTACCAAGACTGTGGTCTTGTTCCATAGCACCCAGTGGCCCCAACAGCAGCCCCTCGGCTTCAGATCCAGTCACAGGGCAGCGTGCAGAGGGCGAATCCACGCCTGAGGATGCGAGCGCCAGGTAGGGACATTGTCTGCATGGTGGGGTGGATCTACAGCCGTGCTAAACACTGTTCATTGTGACCCTGGTTTATCTGGAAGACTGAGATGTCCCTAATCATAGAATCATAGAATGGTTTGGGTCAGAAGGGACCTTAAAGCCCGTCCAGTTCCAATCCCCCTGCCATGGGCAGGGATACCTCCCACTGGATCAGGGTTCTCAAGACCCCATCCAGCCTGGCCTTGAAAATTTTCAGGGAGGAGGCATCCACGACTTCTCTGGGCAACCTGTGCCAGGGCCTCCCCACCCTTGTTGTGAAGAGTTTCTTGCTAATGTCTAGTATAAATCTTCCCCTTCCAATTTGAAGCTGTTGCCCCTCGTTCTATTGCTGCTTGCCCCAGTCGTGAGGGCCTATGTGTTGAATCAGGTACCAGAGGGCTGGTAGTAAATTAAAGCCTGTAGTAAACTAAGTGGCACCCTGGTTCTTTTGGAGCTGGTGCACCTCATCTGTCCCTGGCTGTGTTAAACTGTCTGCTTTCAGCTCAGTCCTAAGTGAAAGCCCCTGGTGATGACCTAGTCTGGAAGCTGTGACAGCAGGATCAGGCACCTCAGTTGCATTTGATAGGAAGGAATGTAGAACTGCATTGAGCTCTACCATTGCGTTACAGTCCTGACTCATAACTCTCTTTCCCTGCCCCTGGACATGTTTGGATGGGCTGTTGCCTTGGCTTTGAGATGTAACTGGGTGGAAAGGCAAACTGAGATCATCACAGGTGCATTCCATTAGTGTCGGTGAAGAACTTTGATCCCGAATCTGGAGGGGAATTGGCCTGCGGTGCTCCTGTGCTACCTCTGAGTACAATGAAATTAACTTTATGGGCCCAAGATCTCTCCCACATAACCTTTCTTCAAAACAAATAATTGTGCTTGCTCTGTGGTTAATTTCTTTGTTTGGTTGGTTTGTTGCAAATGCTCTCAGCGCTCAGAGCCCTGTGACCCATCAGATGACGGCGATGAGCATATCCAGAGAAGAAAACAGCAGTGAGAAAGAAGAATTCATCAAGACAGAAGAAGCCTCGTCAGCATCTTCCTCATCAGGTAGGTGGTTTGGGCTTTGCACAAATCTGAATGACACTGATCTCCTGAGTTGGTTTGAGCAGCAAATACAATCCTTACTCCAGGGACCAGTAAAGGTACACCTAGCAAGAGAGCTAAGGGGAAAACTGTTTCTGAAATAGGGAGGAGAGAAAATGCCTTGCCTGAGGGCAGGCCGATGGAGGTTGCTTTGTGGGCTGAGGGCTGAGTAGCTGCCAGCCCTCACTCACTGGCAGGAGGATAATCTTCCATGACGCCTCTCCTAGTGAATGGCAGAAAGCCCGGAGCGTCCCACAGCCTGCTGCTTGGCTGCTGTTGGCTGCAGTTCCTTGCCATCTCTCGAGGGAGGGAAGGAGATGGATCCAGTGTAGTCTTGGGAGAGAAAAGCCCAGGGGTGGCTGTTTTCATCCTGTGAAAGACAGACCTGACCCTCAGAGGGGAGCGCTAAGGGTGTTGCTTGGTTTGCAGAGGGGTGGAGGAGCACGGGTTTCGTTTCCCAGCAGGGCACGTCCTCCAGTTGGTGAGGTACAGGCTGAGCCGTTGTGCTGCAGTGGAGCTGTAGCCAAGTGACACCGCGCTGGGGACGCCCTCCTGCAGTTCAGCTGACAGCTCGCTTGCATCAAAAGCTAAAAAAAGGCCCAGGAGTTGTTAGTTGCTACAAACCCAGGCTCTAGTCACCACATGTGAGGTGCGTTTTGGATTTGAATCATAGAATCACTCGATTGGAAACGGCCTTTGAAATCATTGAGTCCAACCATACCAGTCCACCCTAAACCAGATCCCTGAGCACCTCATCTGCCTGTCTTTTAAACCCCTCCAGGGATGGGGACTCCACCACTGCCCTGGGCAGCTGTTCCACTACCTAATAACACTTTCAGTGAAGAAGTTTTTCCTAATATCCAGTCTAAACCTCCCCTGGCACAACTTTCCTCTCATCCTAACTCTTGCTATTTGGGAGAAGAGACCAACATCCAGAAAGGGATTTGTTAGTCTGTTGTCTGCCCAGGAGACAATTTACAACAGGCAGGAGAGAAATTATTTGGTAAAAGAGCAGCTCGGAAGAGCCTGCTTCTTTCTTCTGATTTCAAAAGGGTGTTCAGGATCAGATCCACAAAGCTGTCTCTGCTCTGAGTGATTGTTGTCTCAGCCTGATTTTCAGAGCAGCCAGCACTGCAGGTGTGTATCTGCTCCCAGCTGGAGCTCCTCCCTCCTGCTGGCTTCTTTAACCTGCTTAGGTACTGTAGGAAATCCTGCTAAACATCAGTGACCTTTAACGATCTGGCTTTCAGAGCTCAGTTTTTCTTTTGGTAGATTAGAGACAGTGATGAGTATCCGTGTAAAGCATTCTGAGACCTACATATGAGGAACACTTACATAAGAGTCAGCAAAAATAATTAGTAGTACTTACAATGGGTTAACTTTTTTTTTCCCTGCAAAGATTAACTGTAGGCTCAGCCGTGCAGCTGAGTTACTGTACATCAGCTAAGCCATAGTGACTGTCCAGAAGCGTGCTTAACCTATGCCAAGCACTGGGTAGTTCTACTTGGTATGACCTTTTCTCAGCAGGAGCTAAACAACATCACGTTACCTTACGTGTGCTTTAGCTAAACTATAATATCTCCTTGGCGTTTTTGAGCCTTGGATCTCAGGAAATTAGGAAATTTAGGAAAAAATGTGTTCCTGTGCGGATGGTGAGGCCCTGGCCCATCCCTGGAGGTGTTCAAGGCCGGGTTGGATGAGACTTTGAGCCTCCTGATCCAAGTGGGAGGTATCCCTGCCCATGGCAGGGGTTTGGGACTGGATGGACTTTAAGATTCCTTTCAAATCAAACCATTCTGTGAGTCTATGAATTTGAGACAGAGAGAAAACACGAGGCTGCGTGAGGTGCACATCTCACAGTTTGGGGTACGTCAGCCAGGGCAGTGTGCACAGAGGTGTCTGCCACAAACCCAGATTCATCAGGGCCTCAGGCAGTGGATTTGTTGGTTGGTTTATCAAGAAGGGAACAAAACTCTTGCTTCTGTTTCAGGTACTCTGCTTGAAATATCCCAGAGCCCAGCGGAGAACAAGACAGCTTCCGAAAAGCCGAAACAGAAGAAGAATCGCTGCTTCACTTGCCGGAAGAAGATAGGGCTGACTGGTAAGACCCTGGCTTTGGGGAAACTTGTCTGTGCCCTAAGTAGGCTGATTTTCCAGCCCTGTGAGTGGATCTTCTTGTGCTGTGATCCTGCCTGTGTTTGGAGGGTGGGTGTGGGTCGGTAGTTGGTTTTGCCTGCCAAAATTGTACTTTATATACACAAGACCCCGTGCTGCAGGGGAGGTGGGAGAGGAACTCTGACCTGCGAACAGCGCTGCCCAAGCTGGAAGCCTGGGGAATCTGCTGCTCCCTGTCAAGGTCCCTGCCAGCTCTTGGATGCAGGATTGCAGAACTGGATGAAGCCGTGCCTCTCAGATTATTTCTGATGCTTGGCAAAAGCTGCTTGGAGAAGCAAAGACAGTGCTCACTGTGGATCTAATTCTGCTCCTATTCACGTCAGTGCTAAAGCTGTCATAATAGTGACATGAGCTGTGTTAGAACCAAACAGAAAATCCCACTCCAAGACCCATCCCATTTGTAAATGTTGCTTGAGTTCTGCTGAGAGCAGGATGGCTCTGGGCGTTCAGCCTGTAAAGCTGAAGAGAGAGAAGCGCTGAGATGGTGTCAGGTGACTGGTATCAATGGGAAAGCTGGCCCTGGGAAGGCAATTTGTGAAGCAATTAACTTGGCTGCGGTTTGGTAATGAAAACATCGTTCCCCTAAATTGACTCTGGCATTTACTTACTTCCCTGAAAAAAAATTAACTTCAGAGCAGTGCAGGTCTCTCTGTTCCAGTGGAGCACTGGGCTCTGTAGCCTCCTCTCTGCGTTCAGCAGCCAGGGATGGTGCACACTTCTGCTCCCATTGATACGAGCAGCTTTGGCAGGGCCTGGCCCGAGAGGTTTGCCTGAGCTCCTGAGGATTGGAGGGTGCTCTCATGGGATAAATATGGATTTATATAAGCCTGGGACTAGGCAGGGTACTCTGTGCCCACCCTTCCGATCTTCAGGGAGGATTGTTACACTGTAGGAGTGTTTCCTTAAGAGCTTCAGGCTATGAGAAGTCTTCTCTCCTTTAGGAATCAACTTGCAGAAAAGTGTGAACTCAGGACGTTGAGGATAAAAGGAGTTTTCTCAGATAGGAGTGAACTTGCACCTTATAGCAAAGTGTTTGTGGTCTTTTCTGCCTGTCGTTGGAAAGGTGTGAAAGGAGAGAGCATGAATCACTGCCAAAAGGATGGGAAGCTGATCCACTGTCCTGCAGCAAAGCCCCTCCCTGGTCTATGCCTCAGTTTCTCAGTGTGCTGTGATAACGGTAGTGCTTCTGAACAGTGCTGTCTCCAACTGAAGTGACTAAGTTATGAATTTCGAAGCCTAAATAGCTGGAAAGTGATCCTAACGAAGGGAAGGGCTTGCTGGCTCACTGCTGCTCACTCCAGATTCTGCTGCATGATGCCTGGGGAGCCAGGCTGGCTTGGGGTGCCAACTCCAGCTCAGGCTGCCTCCTCAGGATTAGCAATCTGGCACTGTGCAGTCCCTGGCATCTCCCTTGTCCCTGGGGAGTGCAGAGAGCAGCTGCACTGGGAGCATTTCCCACTGCCCTGACAGCTGGGGCTGCCCAGAGCGCGCGTGTGTGCTCATGGGAGCGGCTGGGCCAGAGGAAACCAAAGAGCCACATGTGGTCTTCCCCGACTCCAAGAGTCCCTTTTGCCTGCTGGAGACAGCGGTCCCTCCCTTGTCTGACTCTCTTTCCACATTAGTAGAGTTTCCTGGTCTGGCAGGAAGGAGCGGGGGCCCTGCTGCCTTTCCATCCAACCGGATGGGGACTAATGTGGCTTTGTCTCCCTGCTCTTCTCCCTTCAGGCTTTGACTGCCGCTGTGGGAACCTGTTCTGTGCCATTCACCGGTACTCTGACATGCACGCCTGCCCCTACGACTACAAGGCAGAAGCTGCCGAGAAGATCCGTAAGGAGAACCCCATCGTTATCGCTGAGAAGATCCAGAAGTTGTGAAGGGGGCTGAGCAGCTCGAACTGCAGCCGGGTGGCCTAGCGCTCCTCCCCTTCCTCCCAGCCTTCCTCCTCTTCCTCCCAGCCCCATCGGTGGTGCGATGGGGACTCCAGCAGCACACACCAACCAGCACCCGCACGTGGGGACTCCTCACACCTCTTTGGCAGACAGTTGGCGTTCCTTCTCTCCCTTCCTGCCCGTCTGACAGCGATAGCTCAGCTGATCCGTTCCTGACCAGCTTCCCGAAGGAAAAGGGCCCATCCTGCCCTGCTGTTCCAGCATTAAGACCTTTGGACTTGTCTTCCGCCGGGGCGGTTTGCGCGGTGTGGGCAGCAGGGCTGTGCCAGGCAGCCTTTCCCTGCCGCCGGCAGCTCTGAGTCCTGCAAACCGCTCGGGACTCGCAGCCAGAGCCCGTGAGCTGCCGCTGGGCTTTGTTCCATCTGCCCCACCGCCTCTTTGTGGCGGATGTAAAACTGGGAGTCAGGAATCCTGGCAGCAAGGCTGCTCTCTGCTCCCTGAGAGGTGTTTGTCGCAAACAAGAAAGGGGGATTCTGTAGTTTTAACGCCCCAAATACCCCTCCTCTCCCTTTGAGACGCTGTTGTTGAAGCACCGGGATAGTTAAGCAACAGAGTACTGGCACAGTAAAGTTATTTTGTGGCTTGACACGATGTAGGTGTGCTCCGGCCGCAGGGCAGGACCTTTGGGGTGGGACAGCTGGCTGCCTCCTGCCTCTCACTGCAGGAGGGAGCCAGCCTGCTGAGCTTGCTCCATCAGGGATGTGGCTGGGGTGAGGGACACCCGTGCACCAGCCTCCTGTGCTCCACTGACCGCTGGCTGCTTCACTGACTGTTGGCGCAGCCATGCTGGCATCTCCTTACCCCTTTCCACCTTACACCCTTCTTCTTGTGCACTAAGCTCAGATCCCCAAAGCTCCACTGCCTTTCCTGTCCTTGTATGAGGACAGGCTGAGGGAATTGGGCTTGTTCAGCCTGGAGAAGCGGAGGCTTTGGGGAGACTTTAAAGCCTCCCAGTACTGAAAGGGGCTCCAGGAAAGCTGGGGAGGGGCTTTTGATCAGCGAGTGCAAGGATAGGAGGAGGGGGAAAGGTTTTGAGCTGAAAGAGGGGAGCTTGAGATCTTGGGGAGAAATGTTTTGGTGTGAGGGTGGGGAGGCCCTGGCCCAGGTTGCCCAGAGAAGCAGTGGCTGCCCCATCCCTGGAGGTGTTCAAGGCCAGGTTGGATGGGGCTTTGAGCCCCTTGATCCAGTGGGAGGTGTCCCTGTCCATGGCAGGGGTTAGAATTGGATGGGCTTTGGGGTCCCTTTCTACCCAAACCATTCCGTGATTCTATGATCTTTCCTTCTCCCTCAGCATCACGGATAGCTGGTGAGAGCTTCCTTCCCTGTGAGCCCTTTAGCTCGGGAAGCCCATGCAGCTGCCCTGCTTTCCCTCCTCACTGCTTCTCCCTGCAGGTCAAGAGGCAGAGCTGAATCCCCAGGAGATGCTCTGAAAGCTGGACAGAGGGATCTGGGGCACAGGGAAAGGCATATAGAGTCCTGCAGGGCACGTGGAAAGTCACAGCGAGGGTCCTGGGGTGCCCAGAAGTGCAGGTAGGGGCTTTTGGAAAAGCCCATTGAGAGCAGGGAGAGGCACTTGATGGGCTCTGGGCCCACTGAGAGACTCAGAAAGATCTTGGCTGTCCTGGAAGACTCAGGAAGGGTGATGGGATGCATGGAAAGGCAAAAGGAGAGCTTTGGGGTACAGTGAGAGGACTCAAGCACTCTAAAAGGCATCTGGAGAGCTTTGGGGGACATTGACACACACATGGAGGGCTCTGGGGTGCAGGGAAAGCCAAATGCCAGCTCAGTAGTGCTCCAGATAAAAACACATGGAGGGCTCTGGGGCTGTTGGAAAGGAAAATGCAAGGCTGGGGTATGGAGTGAAACCCAGGAGGAGGCTTCTGGGGTGCTGTGAAAGCCACCTCCACACCACAAAGGGTCAGTGCCCACCCGGATCATCCCGGGGTGTGGTGTTCCCTGGGAATGCCGGGGGCGGGGCTGTGTCCATGGGACTCCCGACAATCTCATAAGCAGAGAAACCCAGCTGAGTCCCAGGGGAGAAGCAGCAGCCTTTGTCCCACTTTGGACCATCCCACGCTTTGGAAGCGTTTCCCTCGGCGTCGGTTTGTACGAGGGCGTTGGAGAGTGGAGCTGCAGGGGCCGAACCAGCAGCTGGGGGAAATGATGGCAGCGACCTCCAAGTGCTGTTTTTTGTTCCCTGTTTATGGCAGTTGTGCCCAGGTGGTTGCAAGGGGAACATTCCCAAGGTCTCACTTTTCCTATCTCATTTCAGCTGAAGCGGTGTTTGTCCTGTGGCAGCAACTGGCACTGCCAGGAGGATTTGGACCTCCAAAACGATGCCATTTCCCCACCAGAGTGAAGTGGGATGATCCCTTTCCTGCTTCTCCTGACTATACCATGGCTGATCCAAGCCAGGATGCTGGTGTCTGCATTCGCCACCTGGGCCACTGCTGGTTTATCTTCAGCCACTGTCAACCAGCACCCCGAGGTCCTTTTGCACCAGGAAGCTTTCCATACACTCTTTCCTGGGCCTGGAGCATTGCATGGGGTTGTTGTGACCCAAGTGGCCTTGGGTTGGAAGGGACTTCAAAGCCCAACCAGTTCCAACCCCCTGCCATGGGCAGGGATACTTCCCACTGGATCAGGTTGATCAAAGCCCCATCCAGCCTGGCCCTGAACACCTCAAAGGATGGGGCAGTCACAACTGCTCTGGGCAACCTGGGCCAGGGCCTCACAACCATCAGAGTAAAGAATTTCTTCCTAATGTCCAATCTAAATCTTCCCCCTTCCAATTTAAAGCCATTCCTTTGTCCTATCACTCCAGGTCCTTGCGAAAAGTCCCTCCCCAGCTTTCTTGGAGCCCCTTTCAGTACTGGGAGGCTGCTCTAAGGTCTCCCCACAGCCTTCTCTTCTCCAGGTTGAACAATCCCAGCTCTCTTAGCCTGTCCTCAGCAGAGGTGCTCCAGGCCTCGGATCATCTCCATGGCCTCCTCTGGACTCACTCCAACAGTGCTATATCCTTGTGTTGGGGATTCCTGAACTGGACACAGGACTCCAGGTGGGGTCTCACTGCTCTGGATGCAGCCCAGGATATGGCTGAGATGGATAAAGACATTAAACAGAACTGGGCCCAGTGCTGAGCCCTGGGGAACGGCGTTTGTGACTGGCTGTGAACTGAGCTGAACTCCATCCACCACCATTACCACCATTCACCAACTGGTGCCCCAGTACTGGTGGATTTAGAAGTGCCTTGGTTGTGGGGAGTTTGGGCTTGGGCGTAGAGCTCGGGTGGGACCCACCCCGATCCCTATGCCGAAGCCCAGACCCCGTTTTGGGGGACACAGGGCTGGTTTTGGATTTGGTGGTGGTGGGGGAAGTGGGAAGTGTTTAGGCCACGCGTGGTTCCCGCGTGTGGGCGCGTTTTCCGCCTCCCCCCTGTTGCGTAGCAACGGGGAAGGCGGTGCGCGCCGCCGCCACTTCCGGTCAGCTAGTGGGCGTGGCCGGACGGGCCCGGCTGCGCGGCGCCGCCCCCGCCCGCTCGGAGGACCCGCTCGGAGGACCTGAGGCGGCCGCGCGCCCCGGCGGCGGCTCCGGGCGAAGGGG
>JAUMJL010002900.1:0-22581 GCA_033558185.1 Dromococcyx pavoninus
GGATATCCCCCCCCGACACCCCCCTTCAACGCCCTCCCCAGGAGCCCCCCCCGGGATATCCCCCCCCGACCCCCCTTCAACGCCCTCCCAGGAGCCCCCCCGGACATCCCCCCCCGACCCCCCTTCAACGCCCTCCCCAGGAGCCCCCCCCGGGATATCCCCCCCCGACCCCCCTTCAACGCCCTCCCCAGGAGCCCCCCCCGGGATATCCCCCCCCGAACCCCCTTCAACGCCCTCCCTAGGAGCCCCCCCGGAACATTCCCCCCCGACCCCCCTTCAACGCCCTCCCCAGGAGCCCCCCCCCCGGGATATCCCCCCCCAAACCCCCTTCAACGCCCCCCCCAGGAGCCCCCCCGGGTCCTCCCCCCATCACCCTTCCCCAGGAGCCCTTCCGGGACCCCTACCCCAGGACACCCCCCCCCCCCCTGTTGATTTCCCCCCCCCCTCACCCAGGGACTCTCCTGGACCCTCTCCAGGACCCCCTCCCCGCCCCAAGGGACCCCCCCTCATCCACCTCGGGACCTCACCCCGGGGATAACCCCACGAGGGTCCTCACCCAGGAGCCTCCCCAAAGGGACACCCTCCGGGGACACACCCCCCCCCCAAGGGATCACCCCTAGGAGACCCCTCAGTAGCCCCCCCCAGGGACCCCCTAGATCATCCCCCTCGGGACCCCTCTGTGGATCCCCACCAAGGTGACCCCCCCCCCCCCCCCCCGGACACCCCCTGGGACCCCCTTGGCACATCCCGGGACACCTTGGGACCCCCTGGACCACCCCCGTGACCCCTCGTGGGATCCCTGGTTCGTCCCTGGACTCTCTCCCCCTCAGGACCCATCCCAGGACCCTCAGGACACCCAAAGGACCCCCCTCCCTCCCGGGTTCCTTAGGTCACCCCGAGACCCCCCCCCCAAATCTCCTTCTGGGACCCCTCCGAGATCCCCCCCCTATGGTCCTTGCTCAGGACCCTGTCCAAGAACCCCCCCCCAGGACCCTCCTGAGACCCCTGTGTCCCTTCCCAGATCTGAGGGGCTTCGGTGGGGCCGTAGGGGTGAAGGTCCATGGTGGAGCCTTGGGGTTGGGTCATGGGTTGAGGGTCCATGGTGGGCCTGGTGGTCCATGGTGGAGCTGTGGGGTTGGGCAATGGGTTGAGGGTCCATGGTGGGTGTGGGAGTCCATGGTGGAGCTGTGGGGTTGGGCAATGGGTTGAGGGTCCATGGTGGGCCTGGTGGTCCATGGTGGAGCTGTGGGGTTGGGCAATGGGGCTGTGGGTCCTTGGTGGGCCTGGGGGTCCATGGTGGAGCTGTGGGGTTGGACCATGGGTTGAGGGTCCTTGGTGGGCCTGGGGGTCCATGGTGGAACCATGGGGTTGGACCGTGGGGCTGAGGACCCTTGTTGGGTGCATAGGGCTGGGGTTGGTCATCCATGGTGGAACCAAGGGGTTGGACCATGGGGCTGAAGACCCTTGTTGGGTCCATAGGGCTGGAGTTGGTCATCCATGGTGGAACCATGGACTTGGACCATGGGGCTGAGGGACCCTTGTTGGGTCCATAGGGCTGGGTTTGGGCATCCATAGGCATGGACCATGGGACTGATGGACCATGGTGGAGACGTAGGGCTGGGGTTGGTCATCCATGGTTGAACCATGGGCTTGGACCGTGGGGCTGAGGACCCTTGTTGGGTGCATAGGGCTGGGGTTGGTCATCCATGGTGGAACCATGGGCTTGGTCCATGGGGTTGAGGGACCATGGTAGAGACGTAGGGCTGAGGTTGGTCATCCATGGTGGAACCAAGGGGTTGGACCATGGGGCTGAAGACCCTTGTTGTGTCCATAGGGCTGGGGTTGGTCATCCATGGTGGAACCACGGGGTTGGACCATGGGGCTGAGGACCCTTGTTGGGGCCATGGGGCTGAGGGTCCATGGTGGAGACGTAGGGCTGGGGTTGGTCATCCATGGTGGAACCAAGGGGTTGGACCATGGGGCTGAAGACCCTTGTTGAGTCCATAGGGCTGGGGTTGGGCATCCATGGGCATGGACCATGGGACTGATGGATCATGGTGGAGACGTAGGGCTGGGCTTGGTCATCCATGGTTGAACCATGGGCTTGGACCATGGGGCTGAGGACCCTTGTTGGGTGCATAGGGCTGGGCTTGGTCATCCATGGTGGAACCAAGGGGTTGGACCATGGGGCTGAAGACCCTTGTTGGGTCCATAGGGCTGGGGTTGGTCATCCATGGTGGAACCATGGGCTTGGACCATGGGGCTGAAGACCCTTGTTGAGTCCATAGGGCTGGGGTTGGTCATCCATGGTGGAACCATGGACTTGGACCATGGGGCTGAGGACTCTTGTTGGGTCCATAGGGCTGGAGTTGGTCATCCATGGTGGAACCATGGACTTGGACCATGGGGCTAAGGACCCTTGTTGGGTCCATAGGGCTGGAGTTGGTCATCCATGGTGGAACCATGGGCTTGGACCATGGGGCTGAAGACCCTTGTTGGGTCCATAGGGCTGGAGTTGGTCATCCATGGTGGAACCATGGACTTGGACCATGGGGTTGAGGGCCCCGTTGGGTCCTTGAGGCTCAAGATCTCAAGGTTTGGCAGGAGACGGGGGTGGCACTGCCACGGGACAGACCTCTGGACGCCACGGGCATCGAGTGGATCCGCATGGGCACCACGGTGGCCACCAACGCGCTGCTGCAGCGCCGCGGCGAGCGCTTGGCCCTGCTGGTCACGCGTGGCTTCCGGGACCTCCTGCACATCGGGACCCAGGCCCGGCCACACATCTTTGACCTGGTGAGATGGGTGGTGGGGATGGACATGGGTGACCCAAAGGGTCTGGGGTGGAGGTGCCACCTCCTGGTGATCTACAAGATCTGGGATGAAGGTGCCACCTCCTGGTGACCCAGAAGGTCTGGGATGAAGGTGGCTCCTCCTGGTGATCTACAAGATCTGGGATGGAGGTGTCACCTCCAGGTGACCCAGAAGTTCTGGGATGAAGGTGCCACCTCCTGGTGACCCACAGGGTGTGGGATGAAGGTGCCACCTCCTGGTGACCCAGAAGTTCTGGGATGGAGGTTCCTCCTGGTGACCCACAGGGTGTGGGATGGAGGTGCCACCTCCTGGTGACCCAGAAGGTCTGGGATGAAGGTTCCAAATCCTGGTGACCCAGAAGGTCTGGGATGAAGGTTCCAAATACTGGTGACCCAGAAGGTCTGGGATGAAGGTGGCACCTCCTGGTGACCCACAGGGTGTGGGATGGAGGTGCCACCCCATGGTGACCAACAGGGTGTGGGATGGAGGTGCCACCTCCTGGTGACCCAGAAGGTCTGGGATGGAGGTGCCACCTCCCCGTCCCATCTCGTGGTCCCCGTGTCCCCACGTGCCCTCTTCTGTCCCGGCTCGTTGCTTCCCCCTGTGCCCCCTGCCCTGCCCTTGGCCACCGCTCGGCATTCCCTGGATCCCGGTGCCGGATCCCGTGAGCGCCGCTGGCTCCGTGCCAGGGCCGTGTGCCAGGGCCGTGTGCCAACATCCAGCGGCCCCCGGGGACATTCCATACCCCGTGTCCCTGTGTCCTGTATCCCTGTGTCCCTCTGTCCTGGATCCCCATATCCCTTATCCCTGTATCCCTCATCTCTCCATCCCTGTATCCCTTATCCCTGTATCCCTCATCTCTCCATCCCTGTATCCCTGTATCCCTTATCCCTGTATCCCTCATCTCTCCATCCCTGTATCCCTCATCTCTCCATCCCTATATCCCTCATCTCTCCATCCCTGTATCCCTCATCTCTCCATCCCTGTATCCCTTATCCCTGTATCCCTCATCTCTCTATCCCTGTATCCCTCATCTCTCTATCCCTGTATCCCTCATCTCTCCATCCCTGAATCCCTCATCTCTCCATCCCTGTATCCCTTATCCCTGTATCCCTCATCTCTCCTACCCTGTATCCCTCATCTCTCCATCCCTGTATCCCTGTATCCCTTATCCCTGTATCCCTCATCTCTCCATCCCTGTATCCCTTATCCCTGTATCCCTCATCTCTCCATCCCTGTATCCCTGTATCCCTTATCCCTGTATCCCTCATCTCTCCATCCCTATATCCCTCATCTCTCCATCCCTGTATCCCTCATCTCTCTACCCCTGTATCCCTTATCCCTGTATCCCTCATCTCTCCATCCCTGTATCCCTTATCTCTCCATCCCTGTATCCCTCATCTCTCCATCCCTGTATCCCTTATCCCTGTATCCCTCATCTCTCCATCCCTGAATCCCTCATCTCTCCATCCCTGTATCCCTCATCTCTCTATCCCTGTATCCCTTATCCCTGTATCCCTTATCTCTCCATCCCTGTATCCCTCATCTCTCTATCCCTGTATCCCTCATCTCTCCATCCCTGTATCCCTTATCCCTGTATCCCTTATCTCTCCATCCCTGTATCCCTCATCTCTCCTACCCTGTATCCCTCATCTCTCCATCCCTGTATCCCTTATCTCTCCATCCCTGAATCCCTCATCTCTCCATCCCTGTATCCCTTATCTCTCCATCCCTGTATCCCTTATCCCTTATCCCTGTATCCCTCATCTCTCCATCCCTGTATCCCTCATCCCTGTATCCCTCATCTCTCCATCCCATATTCCTCATCTCTCCATCCCTGTATCCCTTATCCCTGTATCCGTCATCTCTCCATCCCTGTATCCCTCATCTCTCCATCCCTGTATTCCTTATCCCTGTATCCCTCATCTCTCCATCCCTGTATCCCTCATCTCTCCATCCCTGTATCCCTTATCCCTGTATCCCTTCTCTCTCCATCCCATATCCTTCTACCACTTATCCCATATCCCATATCCCTCTATCCCATAATGCCCTACACAGGAATCTCCGTTCCCCTCAATCCCTGTATCCCTCTATCCCATATCTTTCTCTCCCTGTATCCCATATCCCTGTATCCCTCTATCCCATATCTTTCTCTCCCTGTATCCCATATCCCTGTATCCCTCTATCCCATATCTTTCTCTCCCTGTATCCCATATCCCTGTGTCCCTCTATCCCATATCTTTCTCTCCCTGTATCCCATATCCCTGTGTCCCTCTATCCCATATCTTTCTCTCCCTGTATCCCATATCCCTGTATCCCTCTATCCCATATCTTTCTCTCCCTGTATCCCATATCCCTGTGTCCCTCTATCCCATATCCCTCTACCCCTCATCCCTTTATCCCATATCCTTGTACTCTGTTTTGCTCTGTCCCTCTGTCCCCGTGTCCCTCTATCCCTGTATTCCTGGATCACTTTATCCCTCTATCCCCACATCTCTACATCCCATATTCCCACATCTCTCTTTCCCTCTGTCTTTCTGTCCCTCTATTCCATATCCTTGCATCCCTCAATCCCTGGATCCCTGTATCCCATATCCCTGTATTCCATCTCTCTCTATCCCCCCATCCTCTATCCCTCTATCCCTGTAATCTGTATCTCACTATCCCACATCCCTCTATCCCACATCCCTCTCTCCCGTATCCCTCTATCCCACATCCCTCTATCCCTGTATCACTCTTTCCCATATCCCATATCCCTCTATCCCACATCCCTCTATCCCCGTATCCCTCATTCCCATATCCCACATCCCTCTATCCCTTATCCCTCTATCCCATATCCCACATCCCTCTATCCCCGTATCCCTCATTCCCATATCCCACATCCCTCTATCCCTTATCCCTCTATCCCATATCCCACATCCCTCTATCCCCGTATCCCTCATTCCCATATCCCTCTATCCCATATCCCACATCCCTCTTTCCCACATCCCTCTATCCCATATCCCACATCCCCCTACCCCCATATCCCTCTATCCCACATCCCTCTATCCCTGTATCCCTCTATCCCATATCCCAGATCCCTCTATCCCCGTATCCCTCATTCCCATATTCCCACATCCCTCTATCCCATATCACTCTATCCCATATCCCACATCCCTCTATCCCATATTTCTCTATCCCATATCCCACATCCCTCTATCCCATATTCCCATATCCCACATCCCATATCCCTGTATCCCTCTCTTGCACATCCCTCTGTCCTGCATCCCTCTCTCCCTTATCCCCGTATCCCACATCCCTCTCTCCCCTCTCTCCCCTCTCTCCCCGTATCCCAGTATCCCAGTATCCCAGTATCCCAGTATCCCAGTATCCCACATCCCGTTATCCCGGCTCAGGAGGTGGCGATGCCGGAGATGCTCTACGAGGAGGTCATCGAGGTGGACGAGCGCCTCATCCCCCACCAACCCGACTGCTGCCTCCCGGGAAAGGAGACATTCCCACTCATCCAAGGTTGGGAATGCCCTGGGATTGGGGAGAGGGGGGGGGGGGCCTGGAGATGGTGGGGAGACCCTTCCCGGTGACACTTCCCCCCCCCCCTCTCGGCATTCCCGGGATCATTCCCAGGCTCCATGGGCGCTTCGGTGCTGGTGCAGCGGCCGCTGGAGCTGTCGGAGCTGCGCAAGGAGCTGGAGCGGCTCCTGGCCAAGGGCATCCGGAGCCTGGCGGTGCTCCTGCTGCATTCCTACGCGTGGGTGGGGTATCCCGGGATAGCGGGGGGGGGGCCCGGGATAGCGGGGGGGAGGCCCGGGATAGCGGGGGATGTCCCGGGATAGAGGGGGGGGGGCCCCGGATAGGGGGGTGTCCCGGGATAGAGGGGTGTTCCGGGGTAGAAGGGTGTCCTGGGATAAAGGGAGGTGTTCCGGGATAGAGGGGTGTCCTGGGATATCGGGGTGTCCTGGGATAGAGGGGTGTTCCGGGGTAGAAGCGTGTCCTGGGATAGAGGGAGGTGTCCCGGGATAGCGGGGGGTGTCCTGGGATATCGGGGTGTCCTGGGATAGAGGGGTGTTCCGGGGTAGAAGGGTGTCCTGGGATAGAGGGAGGTGTTCCGGGATAGAGGGGTGTCCTGGGATAGAGGGGTGTCCTGGGATAGAGGGGTGTTCCGGGGTAGAAGCGTGTCCTGGGATAGAGGGAGGTGTCCCGGGATAGCGGGGGGTCCCGGGATAGCGGGGGGGGGGGGCCCGGGATAGAGGGGTGTTCCGGGGTAGAAGGGTGTCCTGGGATAAAGGGAGGTGTTCCGGGATAGAGGGGTGTCCTGGGATAGAGGGGTGTTCCGGGGTAGAAGCGTGTCCTGGGATAGAGGGAGGTGTCCCGGGATAGCGGGGGGGGCCCCGGGATAGCGGGGGGGGGCCCGGGATAGAGGGGTGTCCCGGGATAGCGGGGGGTGTCCCGGGATAGGGGGGTGTCCTGGGATAGAGGGAGGTGTTCCGGGATAGAGGGGTGTCCTGGGATATCGGGGTGTCCTGGGATAGAGGGGTGTTCCGGGGTAGAAGCGTGTCCTGGGATAGAGGGAGGTGTCCCGGGATAGCGGGGGATGTCCCGGGATAGCGGGGGGTGTCCCGGGATAGCGGGGGATGTCCCGGGATAGCGGGGGGGGGTCCCAGGATAGAGGGGTGTTCCGGGGTAGAAGGGTGTCCTGGGATAGAGGGAGGTGTTCTGGGATAGAGGGATGTCCCAGGATAGGGGGGTGTCCTGGGATATCGGGGTGTCCCAGGGTAGAGGGGTGGCCTGGGATGGGTGGCCTGGGATGGGGGGGGATGTCCTGGGATATCGGGGTGTCCTGGGGTAGGGGGGTGTCCTGGGATATCAGGGGGTCCCGGGATAGCGGGGGGGGGGTCCCGGGATAGGGGGGTGTCCTGGGATAGAGGGGTGTCCTGGGATAGAGGGGTGTTCTGGGGTAGAAGCGTGTCCTGGGATAGAGGGAGGTGTCCCAGGATAGCGGGGGGTGTTCCAGGATAGAGGGGTGTCCTGGGATAGAGGGGTGTTCCGGGGTAGAAGCGTGTCCTGGGATAGAGGGAGGTGTCCCGGGATAGCGGGGGATGTCCCGGGATAGCGGGGGGTGTCCCGGGATAGCGGGGGATGTCCCGGGATAGCGGGGGGGGTCCCAGGATAGAGGGGTGTTCCGGGGTAGAAGGGTGTCCTGGGATAGAGGGAGGTGTTCTGGGATAGAGGGATGTCCCAGGATAGGGGGGTGTCCTGGGATATCGGGGTGTCCCAGGGTAGAGGGGTGGCCTGGGATGGGTGGCCTGGGATGGGGGGGGATGTCCTGGGATATCGGGGTGTCCTGGGGTAGGGGGGTGTCCTGGGATATCAGGGGGTCCCGGGATAGCGGGGGGGGGTCCCGGGATAGGGGGGTGTCCTGGGATAGAGGGGTGTTCTGGGGTAGAAGCGTGTCCTGGGATAGAGGGAGGTGTCCCGGGATAGCGGGGGGTGTTCCGGGATAGAGGGGTGTCCTGGGATAGAGGGGTGTCCCGGGGTAGAAGGGTGTCCTGGGATAGAGGGAGGTGTTCCGGGATAGAGGGGTGTCCTGGGATAAAGGGGGATGTCCTGGGATAGAGGGGTGTTCCGGGGTAGAAGCGTGTCCTGGGATAGAGGGAGGTGTCCCGGGATAGCGGGGGATGTCCCGGGATAGCGGGGGGTGTCCCGGGATAGCGGGGTGTCCCGGGATAGCGGGGTGTCCTGGGATAGAGGGGTGTCCTGGGATAGCGGGGGGTCCCGGGATAGGGGGGTGTCCTGGGATAGAGGGGTGTCCTGGGATAGCGGGGGGTCCCGGGATAGGGGGGTGTCCTGGGATAGCGGGGTGTCCCGGGATAGGGGGGTGTCCTGGGATAGAGGGGTGTTCCGGGGTAGAAGCGTGTCCTGGGATAGAGGGAGGTGTCCCGGGATAGCGGGGGATGTCCCGGGATAGCGGGGGGGGTCCCGGGATAGCGGGGGATGTCCCGGGATAGCGGGGTGTCCCGGGATAGGGGGGTGTCCTGGGATAGAGGGGTGTCCTGGGATAGAGGGGTGTCCTGGGATAGCGGGGGATGTCCCGGGATAGGGGGGTGTCCTGGGATAGAGGGAGGTGTCCCGGGATAGTGGGGGATGTCCCGGGATAGAGGGGGGTGTCCCGGGATAGAGGGGTGTCCTGGGATAGTGGGGTGTCCTGGGATAGAGGGGTGTTCCGGGGTAGAAGGGTGTCCTGGGATAGAGGGAGGTGTCCCGGGATAGCGGGGGATATCCCGGGATAGCGGGGGGGGAGGGGTCCCGGGATAGAGGGGTGTCCCGGTGTAGAAGGGTGTCCTGGGATAAAGGGAGGTGTTCCGGGATAGAGGGGTGTCCTGGGATAGAGGGGTGTTCCGGGGTAGAAGGGTGTCCTGCCATAGAGGGAGGTGTCCTGGGATAGAGGGGGGTGTCCTGGGATAGCGGGGGATGTCCCGGGATAGCGGGGAGGTCCCGGGATAGAGGGGTGTCCTGGGATAGAGGGGTGGCCTGGGATAGAGGGGTGGCCTGGGATAGAGGGGTGTCCTGGGATGGGTGGCCTGGGATGGGGGGGGATGTCCTGGGATAGTGGGGTGTCCCGGGATAGAGGGAGGTGTCCTGGGATAGGATTGAGTGGGTTCCAATGCGATTGGGGGGGAGGGGTGCAATGGGATGGGGAATGCAACTGGAAGGGGGGGTGCAATGGGATTGGGTGGATGCAATGGGATTAGGAGGGGGTGCCCTGGGATTGGGGGGTGCAATGGGATTGGGGGTTGCAATGGGATGGGGGGTGCAATGGGATTGGGGATTATAATGGGATTGGGGGTGTAATGGGATTGGGTGGGCGCAATGGGATGGGGGAGATGCAATGGGATGGTGGGGTACAATGGGATTAGGAGGGGGTGCCCTGGGATTGGGGGGTGCTCTGGGATTGGGGAAGTGCAATTGGATGGGGGGTGCAATGGGATTGGGGGGTGCAATGGGATTGGGGATTATAATGGGATTGGGGGTGCAATGGGATTGGGTGGGTGCAATGGGATGGGGGAGATGCAATGGGATGGTGGGGTACAATGGGATTAGGAGGGGGTGCCCTGGGATTGGGGGGTGCTCTGGGATTGGGGGGTGCTCTGGGATTGGGGAAGTGCAATTGGATGGGGGGTGCAATGGGATTGGGGGGTGCAATGGGATTGGGGGTTATAATGGGATGGGGGGTGCAATGGGATTGGGTGGGTGCAATGGGATTGGGGGATGCAATGGGATTAGGAGGGGTTGCCCTGGGATTGGGGGGTGCAATGGGATTGGGGGGGTGCAATGGGATGGGGTTGCAATGGGATTGGGGGGGGTGCAATGGGATTGGGGGGATGCAATGGGATTAGGAGGGGGTGCCCTGGGATTGGAGGGTGCTCTGGGATTGGGGGGTGCAATGGGATTGGGTGGGTGCAATGAGATGGGGGGTGCAATGGGATTAGGAGAGGGTGCTCTGGGATTGGGAGGGTGCTCTGGGATTATGGGGTGCTCTGGGATTGGGGGGTGCAATGGGATTGGGGGGGTAATGTGATGAGGGAAGCAATGGGATTGGGGGGATGTGATGGGATTAGGACGGGCTGCGATGGGAATCAGGGGTGCTCTGGGATTACGGGGGTGCAATGGGGTAGCGGGGACCCCCTCCAACGTCCCCGGTGTCCCCCACCCCACCCCACCCCACCCCTCCCCAGGTGGCCGGGTCACGAGCAGCAGGTCGGGGTGCTGGCGCGGGAGTTGGGTTTCCAGCACGTGTCCCTCTCGTCGGAGGCGGCCGCCATGGTGCGGGGCGGTGCCGCGCGGGTACACGGCCTGCGCCGACGCCTACCTCACCCCGGGCATCCGCCGCTACCTCGACAGCTTCCGCGACGGCTTCGCCCACCAGCTACGGGTCAGTGGGGCGCCCACCCCGACGGGGTCCTGCCCAAGGGTGCTCATCCCATTGGGATCCTTCCTCAAGGGTGCCCATCCCATTGGGATCCTTCCATGGGTGCCCATCCCATTGGGATCCTTCCATGGGCGCCCAACCCACCAGGATCCTTCCATGGGCACCCAACCCATTGGGATCCTTCCATAGGCACCCAACCCATTGGGATCCTTCCATGGGTGCCCATCCCATTGGGATCCTACCTCAAGGGCACCCATCCCACTGGGATCCGTCCATGGGCACCCATCCCATTGGAATCCTTCCATGGGTGCCCATCCCATTGGGATCCTACCTCAAGGGCACCCATCCCATTGGGATCCTTCCATGGGCGCCCATCCCATTGGGATCCTTCCATGGGCACCCAACCCATTGGGATACTTCCATGGGTGCCCATCCCATTGGGATCCTACCTCAAGGGCACCCGTCCCATTGGGATCCTACCTCAAGGGCACCCATCCCACTGGGATCCGTCCATGGGCACCCATCCCATTGGAATCCTTCCATGGGTGCCCATCCCATTGGGATCCTACCTCAAGGGCACCCATCCCATTGGGATCCTTCCATGGGCGCCCATCCCATTGGGATCCTTCCATGGGCACCCAACCCATTGGGATACTTCCATGGGTGCCCATCCCATTGGGATCCTACCTCAAGGGCACCCGTCCCATTGGGATCCTTCCATGGGCACCCATCCCATTGGGATCCTTCCATGGGTGCCCATCCCATTGGGATCCTTCCTCAAGGGCGCCCAACCCATTGGGATCCTTCCTCATGGGTGCCCAACCCATTGGGATCCTTCCATAGGCGTCCATCCCATTGGGATCCTTCCTCATGGGCGCTCATCCCATTGGGATCCTACCTCAAGGGCACCCATCCCACTGGGATCCGTCCATGGGCACCCATCCCATTGGGATCCTTCCATGGGCGCCCATCCCATTGGGATCCTTCCATGGGCACCCAACCCACTGGGATACTTCCATGGGTGCCCATCCCATTGGGATCCTTCCTCAAGGGCACCCATCCCATTGGGATCCTTCCATGGGCGCCCATCCCATTGGGATCCTTCCATGGGCCCCCATCCCATTGGGATCCTTCCATGGGCGCCCAACCCACCAGGATCCTTCCATGGGCGCCCATCCCATTGGGATCCTTCCATGGGCGCCCATCCCATTGGGATCCTTCCGTAGGTGCCCATCCCATTGGGATCCTTCCCAAGGACACCCATCCCATTAGGAACCACCATGGGCGCCCAACCCATTGGGATTTTTCCATGGACGCCCATCCCATTGGGATCCTTCCATAGGCACCCATCCCATTGGGATCCTTCCATGGGCACCCAACCCATTGGGATCCTTCCTCGAGGGCACCCATCCCATTGGGATCCTTCCATGGGCACCCAACCCACTGGGATACTTCCATGGGTGCCCATCCCATTGGGATCCTTCCTCAAGGGCACCCATCCCATTGGGATCCTTCCATGGGCGCCCATCCCATTGGGATCCTTCCATGGGCACCCATCCCATTGGGATCCTTCCATGGGCGCCCAACCCACCAGGATCCTTCCATGGGCGCCCAACCCATTGGGATCCTTCCATGGGCACCCATCCCATTGGGATCCTTCCTCAAGGGCGCCCAACCCATTGGGATCCTTCCTCATGGGTGCCCAACCCATTGGGATCCTTCCATGGGCACCCATCCCATTGGGATCCTTCCGTAGGTGCCCATCCCATTGGGATCCTTCCCAAGGACACCCATCCCATTGGGATCCTTCCTCAAGGGCGCCCAACCCATTGGGATCCTTCCTCATGGGCGCCCATCCCATTGGGATCCTTCCATGGGCACCCATCCCATTGGGATCCTTCCATGGGCGCCCATCCCATTGGGATCCTTCCATAGGCACCCATCCCATTGGGATCCTTCCATGGGCGCCCATCCCATTGGGATCCTTTCTCATGGGTGCCCATCCCATTGGGATCCTTCCATGGGCACCCAACCCATTGGGATCCTTCCATAGGCGTCCATCCCATTGGGATCCTTCCTCATGGTCGCTCATCCCATTGGGATCCTACCTCAAGGGCACCCATCCCACTGGGATCCTTCCATGGGCACCCATCCCATTGGGATCCTTACATGGGCACCCAACCCACCGGGATCCTTCCATGGGCGCCCATCCCATTGGGAACCACCATGGGCACCCAACCCATTGGGATCCTTCCATGGGTGCCCATCCCACTGGGATTCTTCCATGGGCACCCACCTCACCAGGGTGCTTCCCATGGGTGCCTATCCCATTAGGATCCCCCATGGGTGCTGATCCCACGGGCTCTGCTCCCACAGGGGGTGCCGGTGCTGTTCATGCCCTCGCATGGGTGGTGTCACCCATGGGTGCTGATCCCATGGGTGCTGATCCCATGGGTGCTGATCCCGTTGAATCTGGTCCCAGATGGTTGGTGTCACCCATGGGTGCTGATCCCATGGGTGCTGATCCCATGGGTGCTGATCCCGTTGAATCTGGTCCCAGATGGTTGGTGTCACCCATGGGTGCTGATCCCGTGGGTGCTGATCCCACGGGTGCTGCTCCCACAGGGGGTGCCGGTGCTGTTCATGCCCTCGCATGGGTGGTGTCACCCATGGGTGCTGATCCCATGGGTGCTGATCCCGTTGAATCTGGTCCCAGATGGTTGGTGTCACCCATGGGTGCTGATCCCATGGGTGCTGATCCCATGGGTGCTGATCCTGTTGAATCTGGTCCCAGATGGTTGGTGTCACCCATGGGTGCTGATCCCGTGGGTGCTGATCCCATGGGTGCTGATCCCGTTGAATCTGGTCCCAGATGGTTGGTGTCACCCATGGGTGCTGATCCCGTGGGTGCTGATCCCACGGGTGCTGCTCCCACAGGGGGTGCCGGTGCTGTTCATGCGCTCCGACGGGGGCCTCACCCCCACGTGCCACTTCCGGGGTGCCCGCGCCGTCCTCTCGGGCCCGGCCGCGGGCGCCGTGGGCTGCGCCGTCACCACCTCCCGCCAGCACCCCGGGGTGCCCGTCATCGGCTTCGACATGGGCGGTGAGCGCGACCCCGGGCCGCGGGTGGGTGGGTGGGTGGGTGGGTGTGGGTGTGTCCCAAGGGTGGGTGCTGAGCACCCATTGGCCCACCCAAGGGACCTCGACCGACGTCAGCCGCTACGCGGGCGACTACGAGCTCGTCTTCGAGGCCACCACGGCCGGGGTGCCCATCAGGGTGCCCCAACTCGACATCAACACCGTGGCGGCCGGAGGCGGCTCCCGCCTCTTCTACAGGTGAGTGGCACCCATGGGTGGGGGTGCTGGGCACCCATGGGTGCGGGGTCTGAGCACCATTGGTATGGGGGGGCTGGGAACCCATGGTTTGGGGTCTGGGAACCCATGGATGGGGGGTCTGGGAACCCATGGGTGGGCAGTTAGCACCCATGGTTTGGGGTCTGTGCACCCATGGTTTGGGGTCTGAGCACCCATGGGTGCGGGGGCTGAGCACCATTGGTATGGGGGGGCTGGGAACCCATGGTTTGCGGTCTGGGAACCCATGGGCAGGGGGGTGGGCGCCCTCCGGATGGGGTCTGGGAACCCATGGTTTGGGGTCTGAGCACCCATGGGTGGGGGTGCTGGGCACCCATGGGTGCGGGGTCTGAGCACCATTGGTATGGGGGGGCTGGGAACCCATGGTTTGGGGTCTGGGAACCCATGGGTGGGCAGTTAGCACCCATGGTTTGGGGTCTGAGCACCCATGGGTGCGGGTGCTGAGTACCCTTGTTATGGGGGCTGGGAACCCATGGTTTGGGGTCTGAGCACCCATGGGTGGGGGTGCTGGGCACCCATGGGTGCGGGGTCTGAGCACCATTGGTATGGGGGGGCTGGGAACCCATGGTTTGGGGTATGAGCACCCATGGGTGGGGGATCTGAGCACCCATGGGTGGGGGTCTGAACACCCATGCTTTCTAATCCAGGCACCTATGGGTGGGAATCTGGACATCTATGGGTGGGGTTGGATCTCCCCTAGACTGGGGTCTGGGCACCCATGGGTGGGGATCTGGGCCTCTACGGGTGGGGTCTCAGCACCCATGGGTGGGGGTCTGGGTGCAGCCACCCCCTCTCCCACTCGTGTCCCCCCCCCAGGTCTGGACTCTACGTTGTCGGCCCTGAGTCAGCGGGTGCCCACCCGGGCCCGGCCTGTTACCGCAAGGGTGAGTGGGTGCTGGTGGGTGCCAGTGGGTGCTGGTGGGTTCTGATGGGTGCTGGTGAGCTCTGATGGGTGCTGGTGGGTTCTGGTGGGTGCTGGTGGGCTCTGATGGGCTCTGTTGGGTGCCATTGTGCTCTGCTGGGTTCTGTTGGGTTCCGTTGGGTGCTGTTGTGCTCTGGTGGGCTCTGTTGGGTGCCATTGGGCACCTCTGGGTTCCGATGGGCTCTGGTGGGTGCCAGTGGGCTCTGATGGGTTCTGGTGGGTTCCGGTGGGTGCTGGTGGTCTCCATTGGGTGCTGGTGGGCTCTACTGGGTTCTGTTGGGTGCCATTGGGCACCGCTGGGTTCCGCCGGGCTCTGTTGGGTGCTGGTGGGTGCCAGTGGGTTCTGGTGGGTGCTGGTGGGTTCTGTTGGGTGCTGTTGTGCTCTGATGGGCTCTGTTGGGTGCCATTGGGCACTGCTGGGTTCCATTGGGCTCTGTTGGGTGCTGGTGGGTGCCAGTGGGCTCTGCTGGGTTCTGATGGGTGCCATTGGGCACCGCTCACTGGGTTCCACTGGGCTCTGGTGGGTGCTGGTGGGTGCCAGTGGGCTCTGATGGGTTCCTGTGGGTGCCAGTGGGTGCTGGCGGTCTCCATTGGGTGCTGGTGGGCTCTACTGGGTTCTGTTGGGTGCCATTGGGCACCGCTGGGTTCCACCGGGCTCTTTTGGGTGCTGGTGGGTGCCAGTGGGTTCTGGTGGGTTCCGTTGGGTGCCGATGGGTGCTGTTGGGCTCTGTTGGGTGCTGGTGGGCTCTGCTGGGTTCTGTTGGGTGCCATTGGGCACCGCTGGGTTCCACTGGGCTCTGGTGGGTGCTGGTGGGTGCCGGTGGGCTCTGTTGGGTGCCATTGGGCACCTCTGGGTTCCGATGGGCTCTGGTGGGTGCCGGTGGGCTCTGATGGGTTCTGGTGGGTTCCGGTGGGTGCTGGTGGTCTCCATTGGGTGCTGGTGGGCTCTACTGGGTTCTGTTGGGTGCCATTGGGCACCGCTGGGTTCCGCCGGGCTCTGTTGGGTGCTGGTGGGTGCCAGTGGGTTCTGGTGGGTTCTGTTGGGTGCCATTGGGCACCGCTGGGTTCCGATGGGTTCTGTTGGGTGCTGGTGGGTGCCGCTGGGCACCGTTGGGTGTCAGTGGGTGCTGGTGGGCTCTGTTGGGTGCTGGTGGGCTCTGCTGGGTTCTGTTGGGTGCCATTGGGCACCACTGGGTTCTGATGGGTTCTGGTGGGTGCTGGTGGGTGCCGCTGGGCACCGTTGGGTGCCAGTGGGTGCTGGTGGGCTCTGTTGGGTGCCATTGTGCTCTGCTGGGTTCTGGTGGGTTCCATTGGGTGTCAGTGGGTGCTGGTGGGCTCTTTTGGGTGCTGGTGTCCTCCACTGGTTTCCATTGGGTGCCACTGGGCACCGCTGGGTTCCGCTGGGCTCTGTTGGGTGCCGGTGGGTGCTGCTGGACTCTGTTGGGTGCCAGTGTGCTCTGCTGGGTTCTGTTGGGTGCCATTGGGCACCGCTCACTGGGTTCCACTGGGCTCTTTTGGGTGCTGGTGGGTGCCAGTGGGTTCTGGTGGGTTCCGATGGGTTCCAGTGGGTGCTGGTGGGTGCCAGTGGGCTCTGATGGGTTCCCATGGGTGCCAGTGGGTGCTGGCGGTCTCCATTGGGTGCTGTTGTGCTCTACTGTGTTCTGTTGGGTGCCATTGGGCACGGCTGGGTTCCGCCGGGCTCTGTTGGGTGCTGGTGGGTGCCAGTGGGTTCTGGTGGGTTCCGATGGGTTCCAGTGGGTGCTGGTGGGTGCCAGTGGGTTCTGGTGGGTTCCGATGGGTTCCAGTGGGTGCTGGTAGGCTCTGTTGGGTGCTGGCGGGCTCTGCTGGGTTCTGTTGGGTGCCATTGGGCACCGCTGGGTTCCATTGGGCTCTGTTGGGTGCTGGTGGCTGCCAGTGGGCTCCGTTGGGTGCCAGTGGGTTCTGGTGGGCTCTGTTGGGTGCCATTGGGCACCGCTGAGTTCCAATGGGCTCTGGTGGGTGCTGGTGGGTGCTGGTAGGCTCTGTTGGGTGCCGGTGGGCTCTACTGGGTTCTGTTGGGTGCCATTGGGCACCGCTGGGTTGCGCTGGGCTCTCTTGGCTTCTGGTGGGTTCCGGTGGGTGCTGGTGGGTGCCATTGGGCACCGCTGGGTTCCGCTTGGCTCTGTTGGGTGTCAGTGGGTGCTGGTGGGCTCCGTTGGGTGCCGGTGTGCTCTGCTGAGTTCTGTTGGGCGCCATTGGGTTCCGGTGGTTTCCAGTGGGTTCCGCTGGTCTCCGTTGGGTGCCGTTGGGCACCGCCACGTTTCCGAGGGGTTCCCAGCGTCACCCTCTCACCGGGGTGTGGGTGCTCAGGGGGTCCTCTGACCGTGACGGACGCCAACGTGTGCCTGGGTCGCCTCCTCCCCGCCTACTTCCCGCGCATCTTCGGGCCGGACGAGGCGCAGGCGCTGAGCCGCGAGGAGGCCGTCGCCGCCTTCCGCCGCTTGGGCGACGCCATCGCCGCCCACGACGCCCTCGGCACCCCCGGCGGCACCCAGAGGGCACCCAGCGTCGAGGAGGTGGCCATGGGCTTCATCCGAGTCGCCAACGAGGCCATGTGCCGGCCCATCCGCGCCCTGACGCAGGTGAGGGGCGGGGTTGGCACCCATGGGTGGGGGTCTCTGGGCACCCATGTGTTGGTCTCTGGACTCCCATTGGAGGTGTTCTCTGGGCACCCATGGGTGGGGGTCTCTGGACACCCATAGGTGTGGTGCTGGGCACCCATGGGTGGGGGTCTCGGGGCACCCATGGGTTGGTCTGTGGGCACCCATGGGTGTGGTGCTGGGCACCCATGGGTGGGGGTCTCGGGGCACCCATGGGTTGGTCTGTGGGCACCCATGGGTGGGGGTCTCTGGGCACCCATGTGTTGGTCTCTGGACTCCCATTGGAGGTGTTCTCTGGGCACCCATGGGTGGGGGTCTCTGGGTACACATGGGTGGGGCCTCTGGGCACCTATGGGTGGGGGTCTCTGGGTACACGTGGGTGGGGGTCTCTGGACACCCATGGGTGGGGGTCTCTGGGCACCCATAGGTGTGGTGCTGGGCACCCATGGGTGGGGGTCTCTGGGCACCCATGGGTTGGTCTCTGGGTACATATGGGTGGAGGTCTCTGGTCACCCATGGGTGGGGGTCTCTGGGCACCCATGGGTTGGTCTCTGGGCTCCCATTGGTGGTGTTCTCTGGGCACCCATGGGTGGGGGTCTCTGGGTACATATGGATGGAGGTCTCTGGACACCCATGGGTGGGGGTCTCTGGGCACCCATGGGTTGGTCTCTGGGCACCCATTGGTGGAGGTCTCTGGACACCCATGGGTGGGGCCTCTGGGCACCTATGGGTGGGAGGTCTCTGGGTACACGTGGGTGGGGGTCTCTGGACACCCATGGGTGGGGGTCTCTGAGCACCCATGGGGGGGGTCGCTGGGTACCCATGGGTGGGGGTCTCTGGACACCCATGGTTTGGTCTCTGGGCACCCATGGGTGGTGGTCTCTGGATACCCATGGATGGGGGTCTCTGGGCAACCATGTGTTGGTCTCTGGGCACCCATGGGTGGGGGTCTCTGGGTACACATGCATGGGGTCTCTGGACACCCTTGGGTGTGGTGCTGGGCACCCATGGGTGGGGGTCTCTGGGCATCCATGGGTGGGGGTCTCTGGACACCCATGGTTTGGTCTCTGGGCACCCATGGGTTGGTCTGTGGGCACCCATGGTTTGGTCTCTGGACACCCATGGGTTGGTCTCTGGACACCCATGTGTTGGTCTCAGCACCCCTGGTTGTGGTCTCTGCACCCATGGGTGGGGGCCTCAGTACCCATGATTTGGGATCTGGGCACCCATGGGTGGGGGAGTCTGAGCACCCCTGGTTGGGGTCTGAACGCCCATGGGTGGGGAGGGGTCTCAGCACCCATGGGTGGGATCTCAGCACCCATGAGTGGGGTCTCAGCACCCATGGGTGGGGTCTCAGTACCCATAATGTGGGCTCTGGATACCCGAGGATGGGGGGTGTCTGGACACCCATGGGTATTGGGGGGGGGGGGTCTCAGGGACCCTGCTTGGGGTCTCAGCACCCATGGGTGGGGTCTCAGCATTTATAATTTGGGATCAGGGCACCCATGGGTGGGGGGGTCTGAGCACCCCTGGTTGGGGTCTCAGCACCCATGGGTGGAGGCCTCAGTACCCATGATGTGGGATCTGGGCACCCATGGGTGGAGGGATCTCAGCACCCATGAGTGGGGTCTCAGCACCCATGGGTGGGGTCTCAGTACCCATAATGTGGGCTCTGGATACCCGAGGATGGGGGGTGTCTGGGCACCCATGGGTATGGGGGGGTGTGTGTCTCAGGGCCCCTGGCTGGTGTCTCAGCACCCATGGGTGGGATCTCAGCACCCATGAGTGGGGTCTCAGCACCCATGGGTGGGGTCTCAGCACCCATAATATGGGCTCTGGATACCCGAGGATGGGGGGTGTCTGGGCACCCATGGGTATGGGGGGGGGGTGTGTCTCAGGGCCCCTGGCTGGTGTCTCAGCACCCATGGGTGGGATCTCAGCACCCATGAGTGGGGTCTCAGCACCCATGGGTGGGGTCTCAGTACCCATAACGTGGGATCTGGATACCCGAGGATGGGGGGTGTCTGGGCACCCATGGGGATGGGGGTGTCTCAGGACCCCTGGCTGGGATCTCAGCACCCATGAGTAGGGTCTCAGCACCCATGGGTGCTGAGCTCAGGTGTGTCCCCCCCCCCAGGCACGGGGTCACGACGCCGCCACCCACGTGCTGGCGTGTTTTGGGGGTGCTGGGGGGCAGCACGCCTGTGCCATCGCCCGCACCCTGGGCATCGCCAGGGTCTTCATCCACAAGTAGGTGCGGGGTGGTGGGTGGGGGGGGGAAATTTGGGGTCCCCTGGAGTTTGGGGGTGCCCCTGGGTGCTGGGTTTGGGGGTGCCCCTGGGGGCAGGGTTAGGGGTGCCCCCAGGGCCTGGGTGAGGGGGGGTCCCATGGGCTTTGGGGGTGCCCCTGGGTGCTGGGTTTGGGGTGCACCGTGCCCTGAGTTTGGGGGGACCCTCTGTGGTTTCAGGGTACCCCTGGGTGCCCATTTTTGGGGTGCCCTCATGTTTTGGGGTACCCTGCGCTGTGGGTATTGGGGGTGCCACTGGGTGCTGGGTTTTGGGGTGCCCCTGGGTGCCTTTTTTTTTGGGGTGCCCCTGTGTTTTGGGGTACCCTGTGCTGTGGGCATTGTGGGTGCCCCTGGGTGACGTGTTTTGGGGTGCCCTGGGCTGGATTCTGGCATTTCCATGGGCACCGGGTGTCGGGATGCCCTGGGTGCCGGGTTTTGCGGGTTACCCCTGGGTGCCGGGTTTTCGGGTGCCCGTTTTTGGGGTGCCCCTGTGTTTTGGGGTACCCTGTGCTGTGGGTATTGTGGGTGCCCCTGGGTGCCGTGTTTTGGGGTGCCCTGGGCTGGATTCTGGGTTTCCCATGGGCACCGGGTGCCGGGGATGCCCTGGGTGCCGGGTTTTGCGGGTTACCCCTGGGTGCCTGGTTTTGGGGTGCCCGTTTTTGGGGTGCCCCTGTGTTTTGGGGTACCCTGTGCTGTGGGCATTGTGGGTGCCCCTGGGTGCCGTGTTTTGGGGTGCCCTGGGCTGGATTCGGGCATTCCCATGGGCACCGGGTGCCGGGGATGCCCTGGGTGCCGGGTTTTGCGGGTTACCCCTGGGTGCCTGGTTTTGGGGTGCCCGTTTTTGGGGTGCCCCTGTATTTCGGGGTACCCTGTGCTGTGGGCATTGTGGGTGCCCCTGGGTGCCGTGTTTTGGGGTGCCCTGGGCTGGATTCGGGCATTCCCATGGGCACCGGCTACCGGGGATGTCCCTGGGTGCCGGGTTTTGCGGGTTACCCCTGGGTGCCTGGTTTTTGGGGTGCCCGTTTTTGGGGTGCCCCCGTGTTTTGGGGTACCCTGTGCTGTGGGCATTGGGGGTGCCCCTGTGTGCCTGGTTTTGGGGTGCCCTGGGCTGGATTCGGGCATTCCCATGGCACCGGGGTGCCGGGGATGCCCCTGGGTGCCGGGTTTTGCGGGTTACCTGGGTGCCTGGTTTTGGGGTGCCCATTTTTGGGGTGCCCTGTATTTTGGGGTACCCTGCGCTGTGGGTATTGGGGTGCCCCTGTGTGCCGGGTTTTGGGGTGCCCTGGGCTGGATTCGGTCATTCCCATGGGCACCGGGTGCCGGGGATGCCCTGGGTGCGGGTTTGCGGGTTACCCCTGGGTGCCGGGTTTTGGGGTGCCCGTTTTGGGGTGCCCCTGTATTTCGGGGTACCCTGTGCTGTGGGCATTGTGGGTGCCCCTGGGTGCCGTGTTTTGGGGTGCCCTGGGCTGGATTCTGGGTTTCCCATGGGCACCGGATGCCGGGGATGCCCCTGGGTGCCGGGTTCTGGGGTGCCCCCGGGTGCCTGTTTTTGGGGTGCCCCTGTGTTTTGGGGTACCCTGTGCTGTGGGCATTGAGGGTGCCTCTGGGTGCCGTGTTTTGGGGTGCCCTGGGCTGGATTCTGGCATTCCCATGGGCACCGGCTACCGGGGATGTCCCTGGGTGCCGGGTTTTGCGGGTTACCCCTGGGTGCCTGGTTTTGGGGTGCCCGTTTTTGGGGTGCCCCCGTGTTTTGGGGTACCCTGTGCTGTGGGCATTGGGGGTGCCCCTGTGTGCCGGGTTTTGGGGTGCCCTGGGCTGGATTCTGGCATTCCCATGGGCACCGGGTGCCGGGGATGCCCCTGAGTGCCGGGTTTTGCGGGTTGCCCCTGGGTGCCGGTTTTGGGGTGCTCGTTTTTGGGGTGCCCCCGTGTTTTGGGGGTACCCTGTGCTGTGGCATTGTGGGTGCCCCTGGGTGCCGTGTTTTGGGGTGCCCTGGGCTGGATTCGGGCATTCCCATGGGCACCGGGTGCCGGGGATGCCCCTGGGTGCCGGCTTTTTCGGGTCGCCCCTGGGTGCCGGGTTTTGGGGTTCCCGTTTTTGGGGTGCCCCCGTGTTTCGGGGTACCCTGTGCTGTGGGTATTGGGGGTGCCCCTGGGTGCCGTGTTTTGGGGTGCCCTGGGCTGGATTCTGGGTTTCCCATGGGCACCGGGTGCCGGGGATGCCCTGGTGCCGGGTTTTGGGGGTGCCCCCGGGTACCGGGTTTTTTTTTGGGGTGCCCCTGCTTTTCGGGGTGCTGGCGGGGGGTGCCCTCCGCAGGTACAGCGGGTTGCTCTCTGCCTACGGGCTGGCGCTGGCAGACGTGGTTCACGATGCCCAGGTGCCCTGTGCCCTGCGCTACGAGACCCCCGCATTCCCCGCCCTGGACCAACGCGTGACAGAGCTGGAGCGGGAATGCCGGGAGGCGCTGCGGGGCCAGGGCTTCCGAGAGTGAGCGGGGTGGGGTGGGGTGGGGTGGGGGACACCCCAAAAACCGGGGAGGGGGGGGGGGGACACCCCAAAATGGGAGAGGGGACCCCCAGGGTGCAGGGATGGGGACTCCAAAATTGGGAGGGGATGGGGA
>JAUMJL010002901.1:0-22500 GCA_033558185.1 Dromococcyx pavoninus
GCTGTGCTGTGTAATGTTATGCTGCGCCGTGCCGTGCCATCTTGTGCTGTGCTGTGTAAAGTTATGCCGTGCCGTGCCACGCCAACTTGCTCCGTGCCGTGCCATCTTGTTCTGTGCTGTGCTCTGTAAAGTTATGCCGTGCCGTGACACGCCAACTTGCGCCGTGCCGTGCCATCTTGTGCTGTGCTGTGTAAAATTATGCCGTGCCGTGCCACGCCAACTTGAGCCGTGCCGTGCCATCTTGTGCTGTGCTGTGCTGTGTAAAGTTATGCCGTGCCGTGCCACGCCAACTTGCGCCGTGCCGTGCCATCTTGTGCTGTGCTGTGTAAAGTTATGCCATTCCGTGCCACGCCAACTTGTGCCGTGCCGTGCCATCTTCTGCTGTGCTGTGTAAAGTTATGCCGTGCCGTGCCACGCCAACTTGCGCTGTGCCTTGCCATCTTGTGCTGTGCTGTGCTGTGTAAAGTTATGCCGCGCCGTGCCACGCCAACTTGCGCCGTGCCGTGCTATCTTGTGCTGTGCTGTGTAAAGTTATGCCGTGCCGTGCCACGCCAACTTGCGCTGTGCCTTGCCATCTTGTGCTGTGCTGTGCTGTGTAAAGTTATGCCATTCCGTGCCACGCCAACTTGTGCCGTGCCGTGCCATCTTCTGCTGTGCTGTGTAAAGTTATGCCGTGCCGTGCCACGCCAACTTGCGCTGTGCCTTGCCATCTTGTGCTGTGCTGTGCTGTGTAAAGTTATGCCCTGCCGTGCCACGCCAACTTGCGCCGTGCCGTGCTATCTTGTGCTGTGCTGTGTAAAGTTATGCCGTGCCGTGCCACGCCATCTTGCGCCGTGCCGTGCTATCTTGTGCTGTGCTGTGTAAAGTTATGCCGTGCCGTGGCACGCCAACTTGCGCCGTGCCGTGCTATCTTGTGCTGTGCTGTGTAAAGTTATGCCGTGCCGTGCCACGCCAACTTGCGCCGTGCCGTGCTATCTTGTGCTGTGCTGTGTAAAGTTATGCCGTGCCGTGCCACGCCAACTTGCGCCGTGCCGTGCTATCTTGTGCTGTGCTGTGCTGTGTAAAGTTATGCCGTGCCGTGCCCATGCCAACTTGCGCCGTGCCGTGCTATCTTGTGCTGTGCTGTGTAAAGTTATGCCGTGCCGTGCCACGCCAACTTGCGCCGGCCGTGCTATCTTGTGCTGTGCTGTGCTGTGTAAAGTTATGCCGTGCCGTGCCACGTCAACTTGCGCCGGGCCGTGCTATCTTGTGCTGTGCTGTGTAAAGTTATGCCGTGCGGTGCCGTGCTGTGTAAAGTTATGACGTGCCGTGCCACGCCAACTTGCGCCGTGCCGTGCTATCTTGTGCTGTGCTGTGTAAAGTTATGCCGCGCCGTGCCGTGCCATCTTGTGCTCTGCTGTGTAAAGTTATGCCGTGCCCTGCCTCGCCATCTTGCGCCGTGCCGTGCCATCTTGTACTGTGCTGTGTAAAATTATTCCGTGCCGTGCCACGCCAACTTGCGCCGTGCCGTGCCATCTTGTGCTGTGATGTGTAAAGTTATGCCGTGCCGTGCCACGCCAACTTGCGCCGTGCCGTGCCATATTGTGCTGTGCTGTGTAAAATTATGCCGTGCCGTGCCACGCCAAATTGAGCCGTGCCGTGCCATCTTGTGCTGTGCTGTGCTGTGTAAAGTTATGCCGTGCCGTGCCACGACAACTTGCGCCGTGCCGTGCCATCTTGTGCTGTGCTGTGTAAAGTTATGCCGAGCCGTGCCACGCCAACTTGCGCCGTGCCATCTTGTGCTGTGCTGTGTAAAGTTATGCCGCTCCGTGCCACGCCAACTTGCGCCGTGCCGTGCCATCTTGTGCTGTGCTTCGTAAAGTTATGCCGCGCCGTGCCGTGTCATCTAATGCCGTGCTGTGTAAAGTTATGTCGTGCCGTGCCACGCCAAATTGCGCCGTGCCGTGCCATCTTGTGCTGTGCTGTGTAAAGTTATGCCGCGCCGTGCCGTGCCATCTTGTGCTGTGCTGTGTAAAGTTATGCCGTGCCGTGCCACGCCAACTTGCGCCGTGCCGTGCCATCTTGTTCTGTGCTGTGCTGTGTAAAGTTATGCCGTGCCGTGCCACGCCAACTTGCGCCGTGCCGTGCCATCTTGTGCTGTGCTGTGTAAAGTTATGCTGTGCCGTGCCACGCCAACTTGAGCCGTGCCGTGCCATCTTGTGCTGTGCTGTGTAAAGTTATGCCGTGCCGTGCCACGCCAACTTGCTCCGTGCCATCTTGTGCTGTGCTGTGTAAAGTTATGCCGTGCCGTGCCACGCCAACTTGCGCCGTGCCGTGCCATCTTGTGCTGTGCTGTGTAAAGTTATGCCGCGCCGTGCCGTGTCATCTTGTGCTGTGCTGTGTAAAGATATGCCGTGCCGTGCCACGCCACCTTGCGCCGTGCCGTGCAATCTTGTGCTGTGCTGTGTAAAGTTATGCCGTGCCGTGCGACGCCAACTTGCTCCGTGCCATCTTGTGCTGTGCTGTGTAAAGTTATGCCGTGCCGTGCCACGCCAACTTGCTCCGTGCCATGCCATCTTGTGCTGTGCTGTGTAAAGTTATGCCGTGCCGTGCCACGCCAACTTGCGCCGTGCCGTGCCATCTTGTGCTGTGCTGTGTAACGTTATGCCGTGCCGTGCCACGCCAACTTGCGCCGGCCGTGCTATCTTGTGCTCTGCTGTGCTGTGTAAAGTTATGCCGTGCCGTGCCACGCCAACTTGCGCCGGGCCGTGCTATCTTGTGCTGTGCTGTGTAAAGTTATGCCGTGCGGTGCCGTGCTGTGTAAAGTTATGACGTGCCGTGCCACGCCAACTTGCTCCGTGCCATGCCATCTTGTGCTGTGCTGTGTAAAGTTATGCCGTGCCCTGCCACGACAACTTGCGCCGTGCCGTGATATCTTGTGCTGTGCTGTGTAAAGTTATGCCGTGCCGTGCCACGCCAACTTGCGCCGTGCCGTATCATCTTGTGCTGTGCTGTGTAAAATTATGCCGTGCCGTGCCGTGCCATCTTGTGCTGTGCTGTGTAAAGTTATGCCGTGCCGTGCCACGCCAACTTGCGCCGTGCCGTGCCATCTTGTTCTGTGCTGTGTAAAATTATGCCGTGCCGTGCCACGCCAACTTGAGCCGTGCCGTGCCATCTTGTGCTCTGCTGTGCTGTGTAAAGTTATGCCGTGCCGTGCCACGCCAACTTGCGCCGTGCCGTGCCATCTTGTGCTGTGATGTGTAAAGTTATGCCGTGCCGTGCCACGCCAACTTGCGCCGTGCCGTGCCATCTTGTGCTGTGCTGTGTAAAGTTATGCCGTGCCGTGCCACGCCAACTTGCGCCGTGCCGTGCCATCTTGTGCTGTGATGTGTAAAGTTATGCCGTGCCGTGCCACGCCAACTTGCGCCGTGCCGTGCCATCTTGTGCTGTGCTGTGTAAAGTTATGCCGTGCCGTGCCACGACAACTTGCGTCGTACCGTGCCATCTTGTGCTGTGCTGTGTAAAGTTATGCCGTGCCGTGCCACGCCAACTTGCGCCGTGCCATCTTGTGCTGTGCTGTGTAAAGTTATGCCGTGCCGTGCCACGCCAACTTGCGCCGTGCCATCTTGTGCTGTGCTGTGTGAAGTTATGCCGCGCCGTGCCGTGCCATCTTGTGCTGTGCTGCGTAAAGTTATGCCGCGCCGTGCCGTGCCATCTTGTGCCGTGCTGCGTAAAGTTATGCCGCGCCGTGCCGTGTCATCTTGTGCCGTGCTGTGTAAAGTTATGTCGTGCCGCGCCACGCCAACTTGCGCCGTGCCGTGCCATCTTGTGCTGTGCTGTGCTGTGTAAAGTTATGCCGCGCCGTGCCGTGCCATCTTGTGCTGTGCTGTGTAAAATTATGCCGTGCCGTGCCACGCCAACTTGCGCCGTGCCGTGCCATCTTGTTCTGTGCTGTGCTGTGTAAAGTTATGCCGTGCCGTGCCACGCCAACTTGCGCCGTGCCGTGCCATCTTGTTCTGTGCTGTGCTGTGTAAAGTTATGCCGTGCCGTGCCACGCCAACTTGCGCCGTGCCGTGCCATCTTGTGCTGTGCTGTGTAAAATTATGCCGTGCCGTGCCACACCAACTTGAGCCGTGCCGTGCCATCTTGTGCTGTGCTGTGTAAAGTTATGCCGTGCCGTGCCACGCCAACTTGCGCTGTGCCGTGCCATCTTGTTCTGTGCTGTGTAAAATTATGCCGTGCCGTGCCACGCCAACTTGAGCCGTGCCGTGCTATCTTGTGCTGTGCTGTGCTGTGTAAAGTTATGCCGCGCCGTGCCGTGCCATCTTGTGCTGTGCTGTGTAAAGTTATGCCGCGCCGTGCCGTGCCATCTTGTGCTGTGCTGTGTAAAGTTATGCCGTGCCGTGCCACGCCAACTTGCGCTGTGCCGTGCCATCTTGTTCTGTGCTGTGTAAAATTATGCCGTGCCGTGCCACGCCAACTTGAGCCGTGCCGTGCCATCTTGTGCTCTGCTGTGTAACGTTATGCCGTGCCGTGCCACGCCAACTTGCGCCGTGTCGTGCCATCTTGTACTGTGCTGTGTAAAATTATTCCGTGCCGTGCCACGCCAACTTGCGCCGTGCCGTGCCATCTTGTGCTGTGATGTGTAAAGTTATGCCGTGCCGTGCCACGCCAACTTGCGCCCTGCCGTGCCATCTTGTGCTGTGCTGTGTAAAGTTATGCCGTGCCGTGCCGCGACAAATTGCGCCGTGCCGTGCCATCTTGTGCTGTGCTGTGTAAAGTTATGCCGTGCCGTGCCACGCCAACTTGCGCCGTGCCATCTTGTGCTGTGCTGTGTTAAGTTATGCCGTGCCGTGCCACGCCAACTTGCGCCGTGCTGTGTAAAGTTATGCCGCGCCGTGCCGTGCCATCTTGTGCCGTGCTGTGTAAAGTTATGTCGTGCCGTGCCACGCCAACTTGCGCCGTGCCGTGCCATCTTGTGCTGTGCTGTGCTGTGTAAAGTTATGCCGCGCCGTGCCATGCCATCTTGTGCTGTGCTGTGTAAAGTTATGCCGTGTCGTGCCGTGCCATCTTGTGCTGTGCTGTGTAAAGTTATGCCGCGCCGTGCCGTGCCATCTTGTGCTGTGCTGTGTAAAGTTATGCCGTGCCGTGCCACGCCACCTTGCGCCGTGCTGTGCCATCTTGTTCTGTGCTGTGCTGTGTAAAGTTATGCCGTGCCGTGCCACGCCACCTTGCGCCGTGCCGTGCCATCTTGTGCTGTGCTGTGTAAAATTATGCCGTGCCGTGCCACGCCAACTTGAGCCGTGCCGTGTCATCTTGTGCTGTGCTGTGTAAAGTTATGCCGTGCCGTGCCACGCCAACTTGCGCCGTGCCGTGCCATCTTGTGCTGTGCTGTGCTGTGTAAAGTTATGCCGTGCCGTGCCACGCCAACTTGCGCTGTGCCGTGCTATCTTGTGCTGTGCTGTGTAAAGTATTGCCGTGCCGTGCCACGCCAACTTGCGACGTGCTGTGCTATCTTGTGCTGTGCTGTGCTGTGTAAAGTTATGCCGTGCTGTGCCACGCCAACTTGCGCCGGGCCGTGCTATCTTGTGCTGTGCTGTGCTGTGTAAAGTTATGCCGTGCCGTGCCACGCCAACTTGCGCCGTGCCGTGCTATCTTGTGCTGTGCTGTGCTGTGTAAAGTTATGCCGTGCCGTGCCACGCCAACTTGCGACGTGCCGTGCTATCTTGTGCTGTGCTGTGCTGTGTAATGTTATGCCGTGCCGTGCCACGCCAACTTGCGCCGTGTTATCTTGTGCTGTGCTGTGCTGTGTAATGTTATGCCGTGCCGTGCCACGCCAACTTGCGCCGGGCCGTGCTATCTTGTGCTGTGCTGTGCTGTGTAATGTTATGCCGTGCCGTGCCACGCCAACTTGCGCCGTGTTATCTTGTGCTGTGCTGTGCTGTGTAATGTTATGCCGTGCCGTGCCACGCCAACTTGCGCCGTGCTATCTTGTGCTGTGCTGTGTAAAGTTATGCCGTGCCGTGCCACGCCAACTTGCGCCGTGCCGTGCTATCTTGTGCTGTGCTGTGCTGTGTAAAATTATGCCGTGCCGTGCCACGCCAACTTGAGCCGGTCTGTGCTATCTTGTGCTGTGCTGTGTAAAGTTATGCCGTGCCCTGCCACGCCAACTTGCGCCGAGCCGTGCTATCTTGTGCTGTGCTGTGTAAAGCTATGCCGTGCCGTGCCACGCCAACTTGCGCCGGGCCGTGCTATCTTGTGTTGTGCTGTGTAAAGTTATGCCGTGCCGTGCCGCGCCAACTTGCGCCGTGCTATCTTGTGCTGTGCTGTGCTGTGTAAAGTTATGCCGTGCCGTGCCGCGCCAACTTGCGGCGTGCCGTGCTATCTTGTGCTGTGCTGTGCTGTGTAAAGTTACGCCGTGCCGTGCCACGCCAACTTGCGCCGGGCCGTGCTATATTGTTCTGTGCTGTGCTGTGTAAAGTTATGCCCTGCCGTGCCACGCCAACTTGCGCCGGCCGTGCTATCTTGTGCTGTGCTGTGCTGTGTAAAGTTTTGCCGTGCCGTGCCACGCCAACTTGCGCCGGGCCGTGCTATCTTGTGCTGTGCTGTGCTGTGTAAAGTTATGCCGTGCCGTGCCACGCCAACTTGCGCCGTGCTGTGCCATCTTGTGCTGTGCTGTGCTGTGTAAAGTTATGCCGTGCCGTGCCACGCTAACTTGCGCCGGGCCGTGGTATCTTGTGCTGTGCTGTGCTGTGTAAAGTTTTGCCGTGCCGTGCCACGCCAACTTGCGCCGGGCCGTGCTATCTTGTGCTGTGCTGTGCTGTGTAAAGTTATGCCGTGCCGTGCCACGCCAACTTGCGCCGGGCCTTGCTATCTTCTGCTGTGCTGTGCTGTGTAAAGTTATGCCGTGCCGTGCCACGCCAACTTGCGCCGTGCCGTGGTATCTTGTTCTGTGCTGTGTAAAGTTATGCCGTGCCGTGCCTCGCCAACTTGCGCCGTGCCGTGGTATCTTGTGCTGTGCTGTGTAAAGTTATGCCGTGCCGTGCCACGCCAACTTGCGCCGTGCCGTGGTATCTTGTTCTGTGCTGTGTAAAGTTATGCCGTACCGTGCCACGCCAACTTGCGCCGTGCCGTGGTATCTTGTTCTGTGCTGTGTAAAGTTATGCCGTGCCGTGCCTCGCCAACTTGCGCCGTGCCGTGGTATCTTGTGCTGTGCTGTGTAAAGTTATGCCGTACCGTGCCACGCCAACTTGCGCCGTGCCGTGGTATCTTGTTCTGTGCTGTGTAAAGTTATGCCGTACCGTGCCACGCCAACTTGCGCCGTGCCGTGGTATCTTGTGCTGTGCTGTGCTGTGTAAAGTTATGCCGTGCCTTGCCACGCCAACTTGCGCTGTGCCGTGCCATCTTGTGCTGTGCTGTGTAAAGTTATGCCGTGCCGTGCCACGCCAACTTGCGCCGGGCCGTGCTATCTTGTGCTGTGCTGTGCTGTGTAAAGTTATGCCGTGCCGTGCCACGCAAACTTGCGCCGTGCTGTGCCATCTTGTGCTGTGCTGTGTAAAGTTATGCCGTGCCGTGCCACGCCAACTTGCGCCGTGCCGTGCCATCTTGTGCTGTGCTGTGCTGTGTAAAGTTATGCCGTGCCTTGCCACGCCAACTTGCGCTGTGCCGTGCCATCTTGTGCTGTGCTGTGTAAAGTTATGCCGTGCCGTGCCACGCCAACTTGCGCCGGGCCGTGCTATCTTGTGCTGTGTAAAGTTATGCCGTGCCGTGCCACGCCAACTTGCGCCGTGCCGTGCTATCTTGTGCTGTGCTGTGTAAAGTTATGCCATGCCCTGCCACGCCAACTTGCGCCGTGCTATCTTGTGCTGTGCTGTGCTGTGTAAAGTTATGCCGTGCCGTGCCACGCCAACTTGCGCCATGCCGTGCCATCTTGTGCTGTGCTGTGTAAAGTTATGCCACGCCGTGCCGTGCCATCTTGTGCTGTGCTGTGTAAATTTATGCCGCGCCGTGCCGTGCCATCTTGTGCTTTTCTGTGTAAAGTTATGCCGCGCCGTGCCGTGCCATCTTGTGCTGTGCTGTGTAAAGTTATGCCGTGCCGTGCCACGCCAACTTGCGCCGTGCCGTGCTATCTTGTGCTCTGCTGTGTAAAGTTATGCCGTGCCGTGCCACGGCAACTTGCGCCGGGCCTTGCTATCTTGTGCTGTGCTGTGTAAAGTTATGCCGTGCCGTGCCACGCCAACTTGCGTCGTGCCGTGCTATCTTGTGCTCTGCTGTGTAAAGTTATGCCGTGCCGTGCCACGGCAACTTGCGCCGGGCCTTGCTATCTTGTGCTGTGCTGTGTAAAGTTATGCCGTGCCGTGCCACGCCAACTTGCGTCGTGCCGTGCTATCTTGTGCGGTGCTGTGCTGTGTAAAGTTATGCCGTGCCGTGCCACGCCAACTTGCGTCGTGCCGTGCTATCTTGTGCGGTGCTGTGCTGTGTAAAGTTATGCCATGCCGTGCCACGCCAACTTGCGGCGTGCCGTGATATCTTCTGCTGTGCTGTGCTGTGTAAAGTTATGCCGTGCCGTGCCACGCCAACTTGCGCCGTGCCGTGCCATCTTGTGCTGTGCTGTGTAAAGTTATGCCGTGCCGTGCCACGCCAACTTGCGCCGTGCCGTGCCATCTTGTGCTGTGCTGTGTAATGTTATGCCGCGCCGTGCCGTGTCATCTTGTGCTGTGCTGTGTAAAGTTATGCCGTGCCGTGCCACGCCAACTTGCGCCGTGCCGTGCTATCTTGTGCTGTGCTGTGTAAAATTATTCCGTGCCGTGCCACGCCAACTTGCGCCGGGCCGTGCTATCTTGTGCTGTGCTGTGTAAAGTTATGCCGTGCCCTGCCACGCCAACTTGCGCCGAGCCGTGCTATCTTGTGCTGTGCTGTGCTGTGTAAAGTTATGCCGTGCCGTGCCACGCCAACTTGCGCCGTGCCGTGCTAACTTGTGCTGTGCTGTGCTGTGTAAAGTTTTGCCGTGCCGTGCCACGCCAACTTGCGCCGGGCCGTGCTATCTTGTGCTGTGCTGTGCTGTGTAAAGTTATGCCGTGCCGTGCCACGCCAACTTGCGCCGAGCCGTGCTATCTTCTGCTGTGCTGTGCTGTGTAAAGTTATGCCGTGCCGTGCCACGTCAACTTGCGCCGTGCTGTGCCATCTTGTGCCGTGCTGTGCTGTGTAAAGTTATGCTGCGCCGTGCCGTGCCATCTTGTGCTGTGCTGTGTAAAGTTATGCCGTGCCGTGCCACGCCAACTTGCGCCGTGCCGTGCTATCTTGTGCTGTGCTGTGCTGTGTAAAGTTATGCCGTGCCGTGCCACGCCAACTTGCGCCGTGCCGTGCTAACTTGTGCTGTGCTGTGTAAAATTATGCCGTGCCGTGCCACGCCAACTTGCGCCGTGCCGTGCCATCTTGTGCTGTGCTGTGTAAAGTTATGACGCGCCGTGCCGTGCCATCTTGTGCCGTGCCGTGCTATCTTGTGTTGTGCTGTGTAAAGCTATGCCGTGCCGTGCCACGCCAACTTGCGCCGGGCCGTGCTATCTTGTGCTGTGCTGTGCTGTGTAAAGTTATGCCGTGCCGTGCCACGCCAACTTGCGGCGTGCCGTGCTATCTTGTGCTGTGCTGTGCTGTGTAAAGCTATGCCGTGCCGTGCCACGCCAACTTGCGGCGTGCCGTGCTATTTTGTGCTGTGCTGTGCTGTGTAAAGTTATGCCGTGCCGTGCCACGCCAACTTGCGGCGTGCTATCTTGTGCTGTGCTGTGCTGTGTAAAGTTAGGCCGTGCCACGCCAACTTGCGCCGTGCCATGCTATCTTGTGCTGTGCTGTGCTGTGTAAAGTTATGCCGTGCCGTGCCACGCCAACTTGCGCCGTGCTATCTTGTGCTGTGTAAAGTTATGCCGTGCTGTGCCACGCCAACTTGCGCCGGGCCGTGCTATCTTGTGCTGTGCTGTGTAAAGTTATGACGTGCCGTGCCTCGCCAACTTGCGCCGTGCCGTGGTATCTTGTTCTGTGCTGTGTAAAGTTATGCCGCGCCGTGCCGTGCCATCTTGTGCTGTGCTGTGTAAAGTTATGCCGTGCCGTGCCGTGCCAATTTGCGCCGTGCCGTGCCATCTTGTGCTGTGCTGTGTAAAGTTATGCCGCGCCGTGCCGTGCCATCTTGTGCTGTGCTGTGTAAAGTTATGCCGTGCCGTGCCACGCCAACTTGCACCGTGCCGTGCTATCTTGTGCGGTGCTGTGCTGTGTAAAGTTATGCCGTGCCGTGCCACGCCAACATGCTCCGTGCTATCTTGTGCTGTGCTGTGCTGTGTAAAGTTATGCCGTGCCGTGCCGTGCCATCTTGTGCTGTGCTGTGTAAAGTTATGCCGTGCCGTGCCACGCCAACTTGCGCCGTGCCGTGCTATCTTGTGCTGTGCTGTGCTGTGTAAAGTTATGCCGTGCCGTGCCACGCCAACTTGCGCCGTGCCGTGCCATCTTGTGCTGTGCTGTGCTGTGTAAAGTTATGACGTGCCGTGCCTCGCCAACTTGCGCCGTGCCGTGGTATCTTGTTCTGTGCTGTGTAAAGTTATGCCGTGCCGTGCCACGCCAACTTGCGCCGTGCCGTGCTATCTTGTGCTGTGCTGTGTAAAGCTATGCCGTGCCGTGCCACGCCAACTTGCGCCGGGCCGTGCTATCTTGTGCTGTGCTGTGTAAAGTTATGCCGTGCCGTGCCACGCCAACTTGCGCCGGGCCGTGCTATCTTGTGCTCTGCTGTGTAAAGCTATGCCGTGCCGTGCCACGCCAACTTGCGCCGTGCTATCTTGTGCTGTGCTGTGCTGTGTAAAGTTAGGCCGTGCCACGCCAACTTGCGCCGGGCCGTGCTATCTTGTGCTGTGCTGTGCTGTGTAAAGTTATGCCGTGCCGTGCCACGCCAACTTGCGCCGTGCCGTGCCATCTTGTGCTGTGCTGTGCTGTGTAAAGTTATGCCGTGCCGTGCCACGACAACTTGCGCCGTGCCGTGCGATCTTGTACTGTGCTGTGCTGTGTAAAGCTATTCCGTGCCACGCCCACTTGCGCCGGGCCGTGCTATCTTGTGCTGTGCTGTGTAAAGTTATGACGTGCCGTGCCTCGCCAACTTGCGCCGTGCCGTGCCATCTTCTGCTGTGCTGTGCAAAATTATGCCGTGCCGTGCCACGCCAACTTGCGCCGTGCCGTGCCATCTTCTGCTGTGCTGTGTAAAATTATTCCGTGCCGTGCCACGCCAACCTGCGCCGTGCCGTGCCATCTTCTGCTGTCCTGTGCTGTTTAAAGTTATGCCGTGCTGTGCCACGCCAACTTGCGCCGTGCCATCTTGTGCTGTGCTGTGTAAAGTTATGCCGTGTCGTGCCACGCCAACTTGCGCCGTGCTATCTTTTGCTGTGCTGTGTAAAGTTATGCCGTGCCGTGCCACGCCAACTTGCGCCGTACCGTTCTATCTTGTGCTGTGCTGTGTAAAGTTATGCCGTGCCGTGCCACGCCAACTTGCGCCGTGCCGTGCTATCTTGTGCTGTGCTGTGCTGTGTAAAGTTATGCCGTGCCGTGCCACGCCAACTTGCGCCGTGCCGTGCCATCTTGTGCTGTGCTGTGCTGTGTAAAATTATGCCGTGCCGTGCCACGCCAACTTGCGCCGTGCCGTGCTATCTTGTGCTGTGCTGTGCTGTGTAAAGTTATGCCGTGCCGTGCCACGCCAACTTGCGCAGGTCCGTGCTATCTTGTGCTGTGCTGTGCTGTGTAAAGTTATGCCGTGCCGTGCCACGCCAACTTGCGCCGTGCCGTGCCATCTTGTGCTGTGCTGTGCTGTGTAAAATTATGCCGTGCCGTGCCACGCCAACTTGCGCCGTGCCGTGCTATCTTGTGCTGTGCTGTGCTGTGTAAAGTTATGCCGCGCCGTGCCACGCCAACTTGCGCCGTGCCGTGCTATCTTGTGCTGTGCTGTGCTGTGTAAAGTTATGCCTCGCCGTGCCGTGTCATCTTTTGCTGTGCTGTGCTGTGTAAAATTATGCCGTGCCGTGCCACGCCAACTTGCACCGTGCCGTGCCATCTTGTGCTGTGCTGTGCTGTGTAAAGTTATGCCGCGCCGTGCCGTGTCATCTTTTGCGGTGCTGTGTAAAGTTTTGCCGTGCCGTGCCACGCCAACTTGCGCCGGGCCGTGCTATCTTTTGCTGTGCTGTGTAAAGTTATGCCGTGCGATGCCGTGCTGTGTAAAGTTATGACGTGCCGTGCCACGCCAACTTGCGCCGTGGTATGCTATCTTGTGCTGTGCTGTGTAAAGTTATGCCGTACCGTGCCACGCCAACTTGCGCCGTGCCGTGCTATCTTGTGCTGTGCTGTGTAAAGTTATGCCGTGCCGTGCCACGCCAAATTGCGCCGTGCCGTGCCATCTTGTGCTGTGCTGTTTAAAGTTATGCCGTGCCGTGCCACGCCAACTTGCGCCGTGCCGTGCCATCTTGTGCTGTGCTGTTTAAAGTTATGCCGTGCCGTGCCACGCCAACTTGCGCCGTGCTGTGCCATCTTGTGCTGTGCTATGCTGTGTAAAGTTATGACGTGCCGTGCCACGCCAACTTGCGCCGTGCTGTGCCATCTTGTGCTGTGCTGTGTAAAATTATTCCGTGCCGTGCCACGCCAACTTGCGCCGTGCTGTGCCATCTTGTGCTGTGCTGTGTAAAATTATTCCGTGCCGTGCCACGCCAACTTGCGCCGTGCTGTGCCATCTTGTGCCGTGCTGTGCTGTGTAAAGTTATGCTGCGCCGTGCCGTGCAATCTTGTGCTGTGCTGTGTAAAATTATGCCGTGCCGTGCCACGCCAACTTGCGCCGTGGTATGCTATCTTGTGCTGTGCTGTGTAAAGTTATGCCGTGCCGTGCCTCGCCAACTTGCGCCGTGCCGAGCTATCTTGTGCTGTGCTGTGTAAAGTTATGCCGTGCCACGCCAACTTGCGCCGTGCCGTGCTATTTTGTGCTGTGCTGTGCTGTGTAAAGTTATGCCGTGCCGTGCCACGCCAACTTGCGCCGTGCCGTGCCATCTTGTGCTGTGCTGTGTAAAGTTATGCCGTGCCGTGCCACGCCAACTTGCGCCGGGCCGTGCTATCTTGTGCTGTGTAAAGTTATGCCGTGCCGTGCCACGCCAACTTGCGCCGTGCCGTGCTATCTTGTGCTGTGCTGTGTAAAGTTATGCCATGCCCTGCCACGCCAACTTGCGCCGTGCTATCTTGTGCTGTGCTGTGCTGTGTAAAGTTATGCCGTGCCGTGCCACGCCAACTTGCGCCATGCCGTGCCATCTTGTGCTGTGCTGTGTAAAGTTATGCCACGCCGTGCCGTGCCATCTTGTGCTGTGCTGTGTAAATTTATGCCGCGCCGTGCCGTGCCATCTTGTGCTTTTCTGTGTAAAGTTATGCCGCGCCGTGCCGTGCCATCTTGTGCTGTGCTGTGTAAAGTTATGCCGTGCCGTGCCACGCCAACTTGCGCCGTGCCGTGCTATCTTGTGCTCTGCTGTGTAAAGTTATGCCGTGCCGTGCCACGGCAACTTGCGCCGGGCCTTGCTATCTTGTGCTGTGCTGTGTAAAGTTATGCCGTGCCGTGCCACGCCAACTTGCGTCGTGCCGTGCTATCTTGTGCTCTGCTGTGTAAAGTTATGCCGTGCCGTGCCACGGCAACTTGCGCCGGGCCTTGCTATCTTGTGCTGTGCTGTGTAAAGTTATGCCGTGCCGTGCCACGCCAACTTGCGTCGTGCCGTGCTATCTTGTGCGGTGCTGTGCTGTGTAAAGTTATGCCGTGCCGTGCCACGCCAACTTGCGTCGTGCCGTGCTATCTTGTGCGGTGCTGTGCTGTGTAAAGTTATGCCATGCCGTGCCACGCCAACTTGCGGCGTGCCGTGATATCTTCTGCTGTGCTGTGCTGTGTAAAGTTATGCCGTGCCGTGCCACGCCAACTTGCGCCGTGCCGTGCCATCTTGTGCTGTGCTGTGTAAAGTTATGCCGTGCCGTGCCACGCCAACTTGCGCCGTGCCGTGCCATCTTGTGCTGTGCTGTGTAATGTTATGCCGCGCCGTGCCGTGTCATCTTGTGCTGTGCTGTGTAAAGTTATGCCGTGCCGTGCCACGCCAACTTGCGCCGTGCCGTGCTATCTTGTGCTGTGCTGTGTAAAATTATTCCGTGCCGTGCCACGCCAACTTGCGCCGGGCCGTGCTATCTTGTGCTGTGCTGTGTAAAGTTATGCCGTGCCCTGCCACGCCAACTTGCGCCGAGCCGTGCTATCTTGTGCTGTGCTGTGCTGTGTAAAGTTATGCCGTGCCGTGCCACGCCAACTTGCGCCGGGCCGTGCTAACTTGTGCTGTGCTGTGCTGTGTAAAGTTTTGCCGTGCCGTGCCACGCCAACTTGCGCCGGGCCGTGCTATCTTGTGCTGTGCTGTGCTGTGTAAAGTTATGCCGTGCCGTGCCACGCCAACTTGCGCCGAGCCGTGCTATCTTCTGCTGTGCTGTGCTGTGTAAAGTTATGCCGTGCCGTGCCACGTCAACTTGCGCCGTGCTGTGCCATCTTGTGCCGTGCTGTGCTGTGTAAAGTTATGCTGCGCCGTGCCGTGCCATCTTGTGCTGTGCTGTGTAAAGTTATGCCGTGCCGTGCCACGCCAACTTGCGCCGTGCCGTGCTATCTTGTGCTGTGCTGTGCTGTGTAAAGTTATGCCGTGCCGTGCCACGCCAACTTGCGCCGTGCCGTGCTAACTTGTGCTGTGCTGTGTAAAATTATGCCGTGCCGTGCCACGCCAACTTGCGCCGTGCCGTGCCATCTTGTGCTGTGCTGTGTAAAGTTATGACGCGCCGTGCCGTGCCATCTTGTGCCGTGCCGTGCTATCTTGTGTTGTGCTGTGTAAAGCTATGCCGTGCCGTGCCACGCCAACTTGCGCCGGGCCGTGCTATCTTGTGCTGTGCTGTGCTGTGTAAAGTTATGCCGTGCCGTGCCACGCCAACTTGCGGCGTGCCGTGCTATCTTGTGCTGTGCTGTGCTGTGTAAAGCTATGCCGTGCCGTGCCACGCCAACTTGCGGCGTGCCGTGCTATTTTGTGCTGTGCTGTGCTGTGTAAAGTTATGCCGTGCCGTGCCACGCCAACTTGCGCCGTGCTATCTTGTGCTGTGTAAAGTTATGCCGTGCTGTGCCACGCCAACTTGCGCCGGGCCGTGCTATCTTGTGCTGTGCTGTGTAAAGTTATGACGTGCCGTGCCTCGCCAACTTGCGCCGTGCCGTGGTATCTTGTTCTGTGCTGTGTAAAGTTATGCCGCGCCGTGCCGTGCCATCTTGTGCTGTGCTGTGTAAAGTTATGCCGTGCCGTGCCGTGCCAATTTGCGCCGTGCCGTGCCATCTTGTGCTGTGCTGTGTAAAGTTATGCCGCGCCGTGCCGTGCCATCTTGTGCTGTGCTGTGTAAAGTTATGCCGTGCCGTGCCACGCCAACTTGCACCGTGCCGTGCTATCTTGTGCGGTGCTGTGCTGTGTAAAGTTATGCCGTGCCGTGCCACGCCAACATGCTCCGTGCTATCTTGTGCTGTGCTGTGCTGTGTAAAGTTATGCCGTGCCGTGCCGTGCCATCTTGTGCTGTGCTGTGTAAAGTTATGCCGTGCCGTGCCACGCCAACTTGCGCCGTGCCGTGCTATCTTGTGCTGTGCTGTGCTGTGTAAAGTTATGCCGTGCCGTGCCACGCCAACTTGCGCCGTGCCGTGCCATCTTGTGCTGTGCTGTGCTGTGTAAAGTTATGACGTGCCGTGCCTCGCCAACTTGCGCCGTGCCGTGGTATCTTGTTCTGTGCTGTGTAAAGTTATGCCGTGCCGTGCCACGCCAACTTGCGCCGTGCCGTGCTATCTTGTGCTGTGCTGTGTAAAGCTATGCCGTGCCGTGCCACGCCAACTTGCGCCGGGCCGTGCTATCTTGTGCTGTGCTGTGTAAAGTTATGCCGTGCCGTGCCACGCCAACTTGCGCCGGGCCGTGCTATCTTGTGCTCTGCTGTGTAAAGCTATGCCGTGCCGTGCCACGCCAACTTGCGCCGTGCTATCTTGTGCTGTGCTGTGCTGTGTAAAGTTAGGCCGTGCCACGCCAACTTGCGCCGGGCCGTGCTATCTTGTGCTGTGCTGTGCTGTGTAAAGTTATGCCGTGCCGTGCCACGCCAACTTGCGCCGTGCCGTGCCATCTTGTGCTGTGCTGTGCTGTGTAAAGTTATGCCGTGCCGTGCCACGACAACTTGCGCCGTGCCGTGCGATCTTGTACTGTGCTGTGCTGTGTAAAGCTATTCCGTGCCACGCCCACTTGCGCCGGGCCGTGCTATCTTGTGCTGTGCTGTGTAAAGTTATGACGTGCCGTGCCTCGCCAACTTGCGCCGTGCCGTGCCATCTTCTGCTGTGCTGTGCAAAATTATGCCGTGCCGTGCCACGCCAACTTGCGCCGTGCCGTGCCATCTTCTGCTGTGCTGTGTAAAATTATTCCGTGCCGTGCCACGCCAACCTGCGCCGTGCCGTGCCATCTTCTGCTGTCCTGTGCTGTTTAAAGTTATGCCGTGCTGTGCCACGCCAACTTGCGCCGTGCCATCTTGTGCTGTGCTGTGTAAAGTTATGCCGTGTCGTGCCACGCCAACTTGCGCCGTGCTATCTTTTGCTGTGCTGTGTAAAGTTATGCCGTGCCGTGCCACGCCAACTTGCGCCGTACCGTTCTATCTTGTGCTGTGCTGTGTAAAGTTATGCCGTGCCGTGCCACGCCAACTTGCGCCGTGCCGTGCTATCTTGTGCTGTGCTGTGCTGTGTAAAGTTATGCCGTGCCGTGCCACGCCAACTTGCGCCGTGCCGTGCCATCTTGTGCTGTGCTGTGCTGTGTAAAATTATGCCGTGCCGTGCCACGCCAACTTGCGCCGTGCCGTGCTATCTTGTGCTGTGCTGTGCTGTGTAAAGTTATGCCGTGCCGTGCCACGCCAACTTGCGCAGGTCCGTGCTATCTTGTGCTGTGCTGTGCTGTGTAAAGTTATGCCGTGCCGTGCCACGCCAACTTGCGCCGTGCCGTGCCATCTTGTGCTGTGCTGTGCTGTGTAAAATTATGCCGTGCCGTGCCACGCCAACTTGCGCCGTGCCGTGCTATCTTGTGCTGTGCTGTGCTGTGTAAAGTTATGCCGCGCCGTGCCACGCCAACTTGCGCCGTGCCGTGCTATCTTGTGCTGTGCTGTGCTGTGTAAAGTTATGCCTCGCCGTGCCGTGTCATCTTTTGCTGTGCTGTGCTGTGTAAAATTATGCCGTGCCGTGCCACGCCAACTTGCACCGTGCCGTGCCATCTTGTGCTGTGCTGTGCTGTGTAAAGTTATGCCGCGCCGTGCCGTGTCATCTTTTGCGGTGCTGTGTAAAGTTTTGCCGTGCCGTGCCACGCCAACTTGCGCCGGGCCGTGCTATCTTTTGCTGTGCTGTGTAAAGTTATGCCGTGCGATGCCGTGCTGTGTAAAGTTATGACGTGCCGTGCCACGCCAACTTGCGCCGTGGTATGCTATCTTGTGCTGTGCTGTGTAAAGTTATGCCGTACCGTGCCACGCCAACTTGCGCCGTGCCGTGCTATCTTGTGCTGTGCTGTGTAAAGTTATGCCGTGCCGTGCCACGCCAAATTGCGCCGTGCCGTGCCATCTTGTGCTGTGCTGTTTAAAGTTATGCCGTGCCGTGCCACGCCAACTTGCGCCGTGCCGTGCCATCTTGTGCTGTGCTGTTTAAAGTTATGCCGTGCCGTGCCACGCCAACTTGCGCCGTGCTGTGCCATCTTGTGCTGTGCTATGCTGTGTAAAGTTATGACGTGCCGTGCCACGCCAACTTGCGCCGTGCTGTGCCATCTTGTGCTGTGCTGTGTAAAATTATTCCGTGCCGTGCCACGCCAACTTGCGCCGTGCTGTGCCATCTTGTGCTGTGCTGTGTAAAATTATTCCGTGCCGTGCCACGCCAACTTGCGCCGTGCTGTGCCATCTTGTGCCGTGCTGTGCTGTGTAAAGTTATGCTGCGCCGTGCCGTGCAATCTTGTGCTGTGCTGTGTAAAATTATGCCGTGCCGTGCCACGCCAACTTGCGCCGTGGTATGCTATCTTGTGCTGTGCTGTGTAAAGTTATGCCGTGCCGTGCCTCGCCAACTTGCGCCGTGCCGAGCTATCTTGTGCTGTGCTGTGTAAAGTTATGCCGTGCCACGCCAACTTGCGCCGTGCCGTGCTATTTTGTGCTGTGCTGTGCTGTGTAAAGTTATGCCGTGCCGTGCCACGCCAACTTGCGCCGTGCCGTGCCATCTTGTGCTGCGCTGTGCTGTGTAAAGTTATGCCGCGCCGTGCCGTGTCATCTTGTGCTGTGCTGTGCTGTGTAAAGTTATGCCGTGCCGTGCCACGCCAACTTGCGCCGTGCCGTGCCATCTTGTGCTGTGCTGTGCTGTGTAAAGTTATGCCGTGCCGTGCCACGCCAACTTGCGCCGTGCCGTGCCACGTGATGCTATGCAGTTGGTTTTGACATTGTATGCACAATGCTTTGCTTTTCAGGCTACTATCACAACCATATTAGAATAAAAAAACTCCAGCTGGGGCATTTTTTTTCCCCCGGATGCTTTTTTTTTCCCCCGGTCCCGGCCGGTCTGCGAGGCGACGTTCATCGCCAAGGTTTTGGCGCAGGCTGTAGCCGGGGCCGGGGTTTTCGCAGGCAGGGCCAATTTTTGAGATGCCCGGGAACGGCGTTCCCGGGGAGCCCTAGAGGTCGGGTGGGAGGGTCGGTTCTGGCGGTCCTGTTGCGGAACGGGTGGGTTGAGCGAGAGGGGTGGTTTTGCGTCGGGGTTGCGGTTGGGTTTAGCTGTAGCTTTTGACATTGTATGCAGAATGCTTTGCTTTTCAGGTTAACATCACAACCATATTAGAATAAAAAAACCCCAGCTGTGGGATTTTTTTTTTTCCCCCGGCTGGGTTTTTTTTCCCGGTCCCGGCTGGTCTGCGAGGCGACGTTCATCGCCAAGGTCAGGACGCAGGCCGTAGCCGGGGTTTTCGCAGGCAGGGCCAATTTTTGAGGTGCCCGGGAACGCTGTTCCCGGGGAGCGCTAGCATACTGTTGAGTGGAAATGAAAATGTTGGTGTTATAAGTATGGATTGGCTGTAAATATTTAGTTTTGTAGAAAAGCAAATGGTAATACATTAAGAGGGTGATGCAGTAGTAATGATTACCCTAGCTGTAATAACAGAAAAAACTGCTGATACAGTTATCTCTATGAAGACCTGTAGGAAAAAAAAACCACAGGAAAACCAAGATTTAAGTATCTGTGTATAAGTTTTTTTTTAGAGGTTTTGCCCCCTTTGCCTGGAGGTGACCACAGGGGGGCTATGTTGAGCTCTGTGTTGGGACTGCAAGATTTGCCGTGGAGCTCTGTCTGGGGACAGCCAGAATCGATGATGTTCACATCGCATCAGAGACTGCCAGTGAAGTTGCTCAAAGTCAGTGGTATTAAGTTCTTCAGTTCTGCTACTGTTGTCCTTCAAAGGATCCTGTAATGAAGTTTAGGGGGTAGAAGGTTACCCTAATGTTTCTGTTGTTTTGAATGTAAGTGTTAGAAAGGATATATCTGTTCCTTTGCCGAGGTGACTAAATAAAGAATTGCACAATAAAGGAAAAAAAAATCCTCAGAAGTACAGTATTGTGATGGAGTTTGAATAAAGTTTACTTTGCGGTGTCGTGTGCCGTTATTCTTCCATTTTTAGGAATATTACTTTAATATCAAATACCATAACTTATTATTTTTTCCTTTTTTCTTTCTTATTATTTTTTCCTTTTTTCTTTCTTATTATTTTTTCCTTTTTTCTTTCTTATTATTTTTTCCTTTTTTCTTTCTTATTATTTTTTCCTTTTTTCTTTCTTATTATTTTTTCCTTTTTTCTTTCTTATTATTTTTTCCTTTTTTCTTTCTTTTTTTTCCTTTTTCCTTTTTTCTTTTTTTTCCTTTTTCTTTTTTCTTTCTTTTTTTTCCTTTTTCCTTTTTGCTTTCTTTTTTTTCCTTTTTTTTTTTTCTTTTTTTTTTCCTTTTTTCTTTTTTTTTCCTTTTTCCTTTTTTCTTTCTTTTTTTTCCTTTTCCTTTTTTCTTTCTTTTTTTTCCTTTTTCCTTTTTTCTTTCTTTTTTCCTTTTTCCTTTTTTCTTTCCTTTTTTTCCTTTTTCCTTTTTTCTTTCTTTTTTTTCCTTTTTCCTTTTTTCTTTCCTTTTTTTCCTTTTTCCTTTTTTCTTTCTTTTTTTTCCTTTTTCCTTTTTTCTTTCTTTTTTTCCTTTTTCCTTTTTTCTTTCTTTTTTTTTCTTTTTCCTTTTTTCTTTCTTTTTTCCTTTTTCCTTTCTTTTTTTTTCCTTTTTCCTTTTTTCTTTCTTTTTTCCTTTTCCTTTTTTCTTTCTTTTTTTCCTTTTTCCTTTTTTATTTTTTTTCCTTTTTTTTCTTTCTTTTTTTTCCTTTTTCCTTTTTTCTCTCTTTTTTTTTCCTTTTTCCTTCTTTCTCTCTTTTTTTTTCCTTTTTTCTGTCTTATTAAACATTAAAAATAGAATACTAATATACCAGTACATTACTATACACAACCAAAAGTAATCACAGAATCAATAAAACAATCATTGACAACATTAAAATCAATTAACATTAATTAATCAATTAATTATGAAAATTAGATGCAAATTTTTTTTCCACATCCACAATACCATGTACACCACCCAAGGAAAATCCCACACCCAAGCATATGCACAAAATACCAAAATCAACACACATGATACCTCAACACATCACAACACCACAAACACCACTCCAGGTCACCCAGAACACCATATGCAAATGAGGAGCAAAAAAAATCAACACCAATTAACCATAAAACAAAATAAACACAAACAACAACAATAATACACAAAAAAAAAACCCTCAAACTGCAAAAAACTAAACAAATACAAAACCCCACAAAAAAACCCTATAAAAAAACACATACAAAACCCAAACAATCAATAAAAAAATACTACCAAAAAAACCCAAAAAACAACACAAACCAACAAATATAAAAAAACTTACAATACCACAAAAAACCTACCAAAAAAACAACCATCACAAAAAACACATATAATACCAACACCAACAAACCCAACATTAAAAAAACCAAAAAAATACAACACAAAAGAAGCAAAATACATTTCAAAACATAGAAAAAAATATAAAAAATTCACACATCCACAACAAACAAAAAATAATAAAAAAATACAACACAAACACAAAAAACAAACATAAAACAGAAAAACCCAAAAATATAAAATACAATCACAATACAAAAACAAAAACTACAGAAAACACAAAGCACCAAAGCAGAAATCACCACACCAGGTCACTCAGAACTCAATATGCAAATGAGCAACAGAAAAAACCAAAACCATTTAACCATTCCACAAAACAAACATAAAATAATAAAAATATATAAATTAAAAAAAAAACATAAACAACCTCCAAAAAATCAAAACAATGACAAAACACCTCTCCAATAAAACAATTACAAAAACCACACACAAAAAAAACCCAAAAAACCCCAAAAAACAACACAAACCAACAAACATTAAAAAAACTTACAATACCACACAAAACCTACACAACAACCAATATCACCAAAAACACATATAAGACCAACACCAATAAACACAATACTAAAAAACCAAAAAAAAATACAACACAAAAAACCAAATACATTTCAAAACACAACAAACATAAAATAAAAAAACAACACATCCACAACAAACACAAAACAATCAAAAAAATACAACACCAACACAAAAACCAAACATAACACAGAGAAACCCTAAAAGGCAAAATAAAATCACAGTACCAAAACAAAACCTATAAAAAACACAAAACACCAAACACCACAAACAAAAACACACAAAACCCACAAATAAAACAACAAAAACAATACAAGACATTAAAATATTAATAACACCAAAAACACACATACATTAAAAAAAAACACCCAAAAATTCTATACCCATATAATAAACAACTCACACATATACATACCACACAGTACAACAAAAATTACAACTACCAGAAATCAGCATACAACAAAAACAAATTCAAAATAAACACATTAAGAAATCCCACTGCACTACACAAAAAACCATAAAAAATACAACACACATATACAACAACACAAACACAAATAACAAAACTCAAACAAGAAAATTAACAGAGAAATTGAACACCAAAAATCAAACACAACAAACAACACATATTCTCCACACAAATACAAAAAATTAACAAACACTACCAATAAAAACATAATCAAAACAAAGTTAAAAGCACACTTCCACTTTCACATACTCATTTTCGAGTTAAAACTTCCGGTTTCCGGTTGAAAACACTTCCAGCTTCCCGTTAAGCACACTTCCTATTTCCGCAGAACGTCACGTCCTGTTTCCAGTAACCAAAACTTCCGGTTTCTACAACTTCCGGTTCTGAAAAATCC
>JAUMJL010002901.1:30000-33697 GCA_033558185.1 Dromococcyx pavoninus
TTAGGGTTAGGGTTAGGGTTAGGGTTAGGGTTAGGGTTAGGGTTAGGGTTAGGGTTAGGGTTAGGGTTAGGGTTAGGGTTAGGGTTAGGGTTAGGGTTAGGGTTAGGGTTAGGGTTAGGGTTAGGGTTAGGGTTAGGGTTAGGGTTAGGGTTAGGGAGCCTTAGGGTTAGGGTTAGGGTTAGGGTTAGGGTTAGGGTTAGGGTTAGGGTTAGGGTTAGGGTTAGGGTTAGGGTTAGGGTTAGGGTTAGGGTTAGGGTTAGGGTTAGGGTTAGGGTTAGGGTTAGGGTTAGGGTTAGGGTTAGGGTTAGGGTTAGGGTTAGGGTTAGGGTTAGGGTTAGGGTTAGGGTTAGGGTTAGGGTTAGGGTTAGGGTTAGGGTTAGGGTTAGGGTTAGGGTTAGGGTTAGGGTTAGGGTTAGGGTTAGGGTTAGGGTTAGGGTTAGGGTTAGGGTTAGGGTTAGGGTTAGGGTTAGGGTTAGGGTTAGGGTTAGGGTTAGGGTTAGGGTTAGGGTTAGGGTTAGGGTTAGGGTTAGGGTTAGGGTTAGGGTTAGGGTTAGGGTTAGGGTTAGGGTTAGGGTTAGGGTTAGGGTTAGGGTTAGGGTTAGGGTTAGGGTTAGGGTTAGGGTTAGGGTTAGGGTTAGGGTTAGGGTTAGGGTTAGGGTTAGGGTTAGGGTTAGGGTTAGGGTTAGGGTTAGGGTTAGGGTTAGGGTTAGGGTTAGGGTTAGGGTTAGGGTTAGGGTTAGGGTTAGGGTTAGGGTTAGGGTTAGGGTTAGGGTTAGGGTTAGGGTTAGGGTTAGGGTTAGGGTTAGGGTTAGGGTTAGGGTTAGGGTTAGGGTTAGGGTTAGGGTTAGGGTTAGGGTTAGGGTTAGGGTTAGGGTTAGGGTTAGGGTTAGGGTTAGGGTTAGGGTTAGGGTTAGGGTTAGGGTTAGGGTTAGGGTTAGGGTTAGGGTTAGGGTTAGGGTTAGGGTTAGGGTTAGGGTTAGGGTTAGGGTTAGGGTTAGGGTTAGGGTTAGGGTTAGGGTTAGGGTTAGGGTTAGGGTTAGGGTTAGGGTTAGGGTTAGGGTTAGGGTTAGGGTTAGGGTTAGGGTTAGGGTTAGGGTTAGGGTTAGGGTTAGGGTTAGGGTTAGGGTTAGGGTTAGGGTTAGGGTTAGGGTTAGGGTTAGGGTTAGGGTTAGGGTTAGGGTTAGGGTTAGGGTTAGGGTTAGGGTTAGGGTTAGGGTTAGGGTTAGGGTTAGGGTTAGGGTTAGGGTTAGGGTTAGGGTTAGGGTTAGGGTTAGGGTTAGGGTTAGGGTTAGGGTTAGGGTTAGGGTTAGGGTTAGGGTTAGGGTTAGGGTTAGGGTTAGGGTTAGGGTTAGGGTTAGGGTTAGGGTTAGGGTTAGGGTTAGGGTTAGGGTTAGGGTTAGGGTTAGGGTTAGGGTTAGGGTTAGGGTTAGGGTTAGGGTTAGGGTTAGGGTTAGGGTTAGGGTTAGGGTTAGGGTTAGGGTTAGGGTTAGGGTTAGGGTTAGGGTTAGGGTTAGGGTTAGGGTTAGGGTTAGGGTTAGGGTTAGGGTTAGGGTTAGGGTTAGGGTTAGGGTTAGGGTTAGGGTTAGGGTTAGGGTTAGGGTTAGGGTTAGGGTTAGGGTTAGGGTTAGGGTTAGGGTTAGGGTTAGGGTTAGGGTTAGGGTTAGGGTTAGGGTTAGGGTTAGGGTTAGGGTTAGGGTTAGGGTTAGGGTTAGGGTTAGGGTTAGGGTTAGGGTTAGGGTTAGGGTTAGGGTTAGGGTTAGGGTTAGGGTTAGGGTTAGGGTTAGGGTTAGGGTTAGGGTTAGGGTTAGGGTTAGGGTTAGGGTTAGGGTTAGGGTTAGGGTTAGGGTTAGGGTTAGGGTTAGGGTTAGGGTTAGGGTTAGGGTTAGGGTTAGGGTTAGGGTTAGGGTTAGGGTTAGGGTTAGGGTTAGGGTTAGGGTTAGGGTTAGGGTTAGGGTTAGGGTTAGGGTTAGGGTTAGGGTTAGGGTTAGGGTTAGGGTTAGGGTTAGGGTTAGGGTTAGGGTTAGGGTTAGGGTTAGGGTTAGGGTTAGGGTTAGGGTTAGGGTTAGGGTTAGGGTTAGGGTTAGGGTTAGGGTTAGGGTTAGGGTTAGGGTTAGGGTTAGGGTTAGGGTTAGGGTTAGGGTTAGGGTTAGGGTTAGGGTTAGGGTTAGGGTTAGGGTTAGGGTTAGGGTTAGGGTTAGGGTTAGGGTTAGGGTTAGGGTTAGGGTTAGGGTTAGGGTTAGGGTTAGGGTTAGGGTTAGGGTTAGGGTTAGGGTTAGGGTTAGGGTTAGGGTTAGGGTTAGGGTTAGGGTTAGGGTTAGGGTTAGGGTTAGGGTTAGGGTTAGGGTTAGGGTTAGGGTTAGGGTTAGGGTTAGGGTTAGGGTTAGGGTTAGGGTTAGGGTTAGGGTTAGGGTTAGGGTTAGGGTTAGGGTTAGGGTTAGGGTTAGGGTTAGGGTTAGGGTTAGGGTTAGGGTTAGGGTTAGGGTTAGGGTTAGGGTTAGGGTTAGGGTTAGGGTTAGGGTTAGGGTTAGGGTTAGGGTTAGGGTTAGGGTTAGGGTTAGGGTTAGGGTTAGGGTTAGGGTTAGGGTTAGGGTTAGGGTTAGGGTTAGGGTTAGGGTTAGGGTTAGGGTTAGGGTTAGGGTTAGGGTTAGGGTTAGGGTTAGGGTTAGGGTTAGGGTTAGGGTTAGGGTTAGGGTTAGGGTTAGGGTTAGGGTTAGGGTTAGGGTTAGGGTTAGGGTTAGGGTTAGGGTTAGGGTTAGGGTTAGGGTTAGGGTTAGGGTTAGGGTTAGGGTTAGGGTTAGGGTTAGGGTTAGGGTTAGGGTTAGGGTTAGGGTTAGGGTTAGGGTTAGGGTTAGGGTTAGGGTTAGGGTTAGGGTTAGGGTTAGGGTTAGGGTTAGGGTTAGGGTTAGGGTTAGGGTTAGGGTTAGGGTTAGGGTTAGGGTTAGGGTTAGGGTTAGGGTTAGGGTTAGGGTTAGGGTTAGGGTTAGGGTTAGGGTTAGGGTTAGGGTTAGGGTTAGGGTTAGGGTTAGGGTTAGGGTTAGGGTTAGGGTTAGGGTTAGGGTTAGGGTTAGGGTTAGGGTTAGGGACAGGGACAGGGACAGGGACAGGGACAGGGACAGGGACAGGGACAGGGACAGGGTTAGGGTTAGGGTTAGGGTTAGGGTTAGGGTTAGGGTTAGGGTTAGGGTTAGGGTTAGGGTTAGGGTTAGGGTTAGGGTTAGGGTTAGGGTTAGGGTTAGGGTTAGGGTTAGGGTTAGGGTTAGGGTTAGGGTTAGGGTTAGGGTTAGGGTTAGGGTTAGGGTTAGGGTTAGGGTTAGGGTTAGGGTTAGGGTTAGGGTTAGGGTTAGGGTTAGGGTTAGGGTTAGGGTTAGGGTTAGGGTTAGGGTTAGGGTTAGGGTTAGGGTTAGGGTTAGGGTTAGGGTTAGGGTTAGGGTTAGGGTTAGGGTTAGGGTTAGGGTTAGGGTTAGGGTTAGGGTTAGGGTTAGGGTTAGGGTTAGGGTTAGGGTTAGGGTTAGGGTTAGGGTTAGGGTTAGGGTTAGGGTTAGGGTTAGGGTTAGGGTTAGGGTTAGGGTTAGGGTTAGGGTTAGGGTTAGGGTTAGGGTTAGGGTTAGGGTTAGGGTTAGGGTTAGGGTTAGGGTTAGGGTTAGGGTTAGGGTTAGGGTTAGGGTTAGGGTTAGGGTTAGGGTTAGGGTTAGGGTTA
>JAUMJL010002902.1:0-11195 GCA_033558185.1 Dromococcyx pavoninus
GGCCGCTAGGCAGCGGCTGCAGGTCAAGTGCAGCTCCGCCTTCGCCTCGCCGTCGCGTCTGCGACCCGGGGCAGCCCGGAGCCTCCGCGAACTGGCAACGCCTCCGCGCTCTGCCGAACTGTTTCTTCCTCTCTTCCCCCGGCCCCGAGGCAAAACGCCCGGTGGAGATAAAATTAATGCAGAGGTGCACCTCGCAGCGCCTGAGGCGGGGCTCGCACCTCAGCTGCGTAAGGCTGGCTGAGCGCGCCCCAAGGGAGAGTTGACTCTGCCTGGGACACTTACTCCCGGAGGACCCCGCCCAGCCCGCGCTGCACGCCTTTTATTTGATAGACAAGCCCACCCACCAATCACAAGCTGCCTGCCTGCGTCTCCAGCCAATGAGCGAGCGGTGCCAAATCAAGCCAGGCTGCTACCGGGCGCACCCGTGGAGTGGAGAGCTGCTCGCGAAGGCACACATCCGCTGCACCCCGCTGGCCCAGGGGTCGCATGCGGGAGGCGGTTCTCCCGCCCGGCGGAGTTTCTGTCGTCTGCTGGGCCATCCTGACAGCGGAAGTGCCGGCAAATAAACTCTCCAAGACCCGATTAAGAGTTTCGGAGAGCAGCATCCTTGGGTGCTCGATCCCGTCGTCCAGATCATTGGGAAAAAAATTAATTAATAGTGTGTCTGCAGATGAGGCTAAACATGAGCGTGAAACACTTTCACCTCTTCAGTTTTTAATCTGGTGTCATAAACACCGTATAACCTTAAAAGCCTTACAAATATGCTGAAGTACTACACGAAATGCTTCTTATGCGATCGTTTTGATGGCTTTTTTTTATTTTTGGTATTGGTTCTGATAATTTGTACCTGTGTTCTCATGATCCTCTTTTCCCCCTTTTTTCCATAGCTCCAGAACTGATATTCCTAAATATTACTCTCTTTGTGCCTGGTCCTTTGACGTTAAATAAGAAACTTCATTCTCATTAGTACTGTTCCAAACAGTACTAATGCAGAAGATGCCTGCAAAGACAGGCTGTCATCTTCTGTAACAGCAAATTAAATAAATGTTGTTGGAGGGTAGTTGCTTTTCATGGAAATCAATGTGTTTCTCTTTTCCTATATCATTCTATCTGTATTTAATCCTTAATTAAATCAGATTTTTCAGTTTTGATTGACAAGCAATTCTCTAAGGGGTAACATATGCTGTGTATGAAAAGAGATTTTTTTCAAAACCATAGTATTTTAACACCACTTTTTACTGAAACTTTCACTACAGTTCAACATAACATCGTCTGTGCTGCACTCTGCTTGAATGGAGTCTGTATGAGCATCCCCGAATTAGCTTTACCTAAAGTATCTTGGGCAATAGAAGCAAAGATGGAACAGTTTAACAGACAGCTATCCAGTATCTAGAAACCCTAGAGTTTGTGCTAAAACTTACTCTTGGCAAATCCATCTAGCTAGGCTGATGAATCTAGGAGGCGAACATGACTAGAAACTGAAGCCTCACTGTCAAATGTTGTTTGTGTACTGCTTATACACCTTTGGCAAAACTGCAAACATTGTTTTTGCTGCATGCAGGTTCTCATTTGTGTTAAGTTGCTAGAGCCTGCGTAGGCGTAGAAAATACTTTAAACTTTCTCTTCTTCTCTGTAAAAATATGTACAAAACCTTAAAGTTTTCACAGTTCCAGTATTGTATCTCGTAGCTTTTAGTATGACTAACACATTTCACCTTGTAAAATGCTAGCTTTAGGAATATTTTCACCTTATAAAATTTTGTTATTATAATCAATTCTAATTATTATTTTTAGCATTTGATAATATCAAATATCAAGGCTACAATGACATCTGTGGCATTTCTTAAACATTTTAAGACTATATCCCATTTCTTCCACAATGACTTTAATGTATCTTTTAGAAACCATTTAAAAAATCATATTAATTTCAACATTAATTTCTACATAACATTCCCAGAGCCTGATTAATCTGTTTCATCTGACTCCAATACATTTCCAAATGACATCTAGATAATCTATTAGAAGAAATCATCACATGAATATTATTTTGTTAAAACTGTAAATTGACAATAATACATTTAATTAAAGAATCTTAAGACACTTTTATTACTATTACCATCAAGATATAAAAAGTTACCAGCCTTTAAAACTAAACAAATAAAACTCTCTTGGTTCCCAAGCACAATGAAATATGGCTAGAGCTGAATTCTTATCTTTGGATTTCCTTTGCTATCTAAGCCTAACTGCTTAAGGCTATGGGTTTTGATGGCTTTTTTTCCTTATGAGTGGGCCTTGCCTAAATTAAGTGAATATATGTCAAAAAGTACATTTGTGTTTTAAAAATTGAAATCTGGGTGCTGCTTATCTGTTTGCAAATCCTGAACTTTAGACATCTAATACTGGAAAACTTGGTCAATAATCTGAAGATAAATACTTCACAGATGTGTTTTATGTATTTTATTTGACAAATAAATGGTACAAATTAAATTTACCAGTATAATAAAAGGTTGTTCTATTAATTTTTTTTCACTGATACAGAAGAATTAAAAAAAACCAAAACAACACTCAAAACAACCCCTTCACCCCAGTACTAAGATTTGGCTGAGCAGACAGTTCATTTCACATTTTAAAAGGAAGGTAAACAACATCTGTGAGTCTTTACAATTTAGTTGATACAGCACAGAACAGTAATTGCAGAAGACCAATAAGTAAATGAAATGCAGTAAACTACCACTAGGAAAGCTGCATTCCTGGAAAGATCATAGACCTGTTTGTATACTGCTTATCACTACAGCACAATAATTAAAAGCTTATTTTCACTATTACAACAAAATTATGCAGACTTTACATTGTCAGGTTAAGATTTTGCCCTTTAGATCTTACTTAGTACTAGGAAGACTTCACCAAAAAGAAAACAAATCCGTTAACATTGACAGAACAAGGCAAGAGAATCCTCCATTCCCCCAAAGAAATCCACAGACTCACACCCAGAATCAGCTCTACTGTAAAGAATTTGTCATGTTTTTCAACCACTTTTTGTTCAACTAACTTATTACAAAAAATAAGACAATTATATGCCATTTGTGCAGATGCTATTTGTGTACTGGGTATTCACTGTTATTGATCGCCCATAGATACCTTTAAACTGATGCTAAGAATGAATTAAAAGCTAATGCAAATGAAACAATCTACTTTGGATGCCAGATTTGATTGTTCTTTGTGATCCTGGAAAACCACTGTCTTTTGTTCTTTCCTCTGTACCACAAAAAAGTTCTGTAACTCCAACAGAAAAGGTGTCCTATCTACGTTAACACAACATTTCCAGAACTACAGAGTCCCACTCTAACAAAAGCTGTTAATAATGGCTATGTTTCTTGCCATAAATAAATGCAGGCAATTTGGAGACTAATAGTCAAGCTCCATCTAACATTGCTGTACCTCAAAATACTTTTTAAAATAATGCTTTACCTATTCATTGCACATTTTAATTCTGTCATCACAAAAACAGAGATGAAAGGAACCAAAAACTAAAGTACACACTCAATTGAAAGAGTAGTTAAAAAAACAGCAGACCTGAAATATTACAAAGTGTACACTCTGTAGGAAATATAGAACAGCTTGCTCCTACTACGAATTACAAATAAGACATTTTTTTAAAAATGAGGATTTTCTTGGGCACATTTTTGCAACAATGCATATGCAAAATGTCAGAACAAAACAAAGTAGTGAAGAGAGTATTAATAAGTAATATCCATTTCTTCTGGCTGCTTATATAAGTTTCCTATTTCAGGTATTCATGTTTCTTACATTTCCAGTTGCTAGGTTTTACCTTTCAGCTGCCTGTAGCGTCTCAGCATCTCTGGGCAAATTAGTAATAGGAAAAAAGCCACATCAGAGATCATTTCCCACTATCTCAGCAGTGATAGATATTGTAGGCAATGCTTTTAGGAGTATCTGAGGTTAAGGTGAGGTATTCTTTTCTTGCTTCAGGAACATCTCAGAATATAGAACAGCTTATATACAAACTTCAGAGGGGTTTTGTATAGGAGTCTAGATGCCTGGCCAACAGCTTACTGTAGCCCTTCTATAGTTTACTTGGAACTGGGTAGGAGGAGGTGAGGAGAGGAAGGGGAAAGCAAGGAAGCCTCTCAACATGTAACTATCAAAAAATATGCCTAGACCTCAGTTGACTCGATACATATATTAAAAAACAAAATCAAAACATAAGCACTGAAGAGTAGGAGTGCATTTTTGTCTGTATGGTCCTGAAGAACTGGCCTAATCAATTGTAATAGCTTTTCAAGTTTTAAGAAAAGAGGATGATTTTATCACAGTTGAACTTTATTAAATATTCCTTACATTTTCTCAAAACTTACCTTGGAGAATGAATAAGAAAGGAAAAAAGAAAAAAACCCCAAACCACCCATAAAATCCAAATGGAAAAAATTCAGAGGCTACAAGCAAGGATGGCCAATATGCAGCAATTACAACTTTTCTCTCCTTGAACTCAGCACAAGTCATTGAGTATTGTTTAACACCTAGACCCTTCAATTCATTGGCTTACATTTTATTTTTGTGATTGGCATAATTAGGAAAACCAAACTGAGAAATCATGATATTAGAATATTTTAAAGGCATGCCATCATAAATATTAACAAGTTTATTTACACAGTAAGATCTCTGTAACAAATGCTCTGCTCGGTGCCACATTCCAGAATAGCCACTGTTAGTGTCTTTTTCTAAATTCCGTATATCAACAGGCTTCACAAACACTCCTGAAGACTTTCCTGTGTGCTTGGCTACCAGAAAATTCATGGCAAGGTCATCACAATTTTGAGTTTCATCTATTAAGGCGTAAACAGCTTCTGGCTGTTGTTGAAAGTCTTCTAGATACCCACTATGAAAGAATGCTGCACCAATAAGAACCATAGAATACTGATCTCCGTTTCCAAATCCAGGGTTCTGCAATTCAAAGCTGCCGTAAGTGTATACGCCTGAAGGAGTAGAAATGTGCTTCCTAGGAACAAATCCCACTATCTGCTCTGGAAATTGCTGAAAGAGAAAAGAAATTTAAAAAATAAAACCAAAGCCTACACTGTGAAATGCATGTTAAATATTTTCCTAAGAGAGATTTATGCTTTTTTTTTTTAAATGAGAGGAGCACAAGATTATTACCGGGAATGAATGAAATTTTTGGTGTATGGTCCTTTAATCTGCATAAGTGTTGCAATTAAATACAGTTTTGCAAACCTGACACAATATGCCTCATTCCACATCCTGTAGTGCCAAGAAATATCTATCCACACCATGCAGCTGTATATTTGACACTCAAAATAAGTTTACAGACAATTTTGCTTAGAGACAAAGAACTCCCACACTTTTGTTTTGCAGCCTACTATACATTTACTTAATTCAGGTGTCAGCAACTTCAGTGTTCATCTACAAGCGGAGTTCAAAATTTGAAAGTAACAGATTACAGATACAGCAATGATTGAAGATTTCTTTGCCATTTCTACTACTCAATGCTTCAATCTTTCCAAAATTTAACTATATAGCTAGAAAAAAAGGTAAAACATTATGATATATTATTATATTATATTACTATATAGCATTACTCTAATTAAAACCATTAATCACAATTCTGACTCACAAATACTGCCCCACGAAGGTGCAAAACATTACCTGCCAAACAGAAAAGGCAAAAGCGAGGTCATGGGCACTGACTAGTGTATCATCATCCATCATTAAAACAGCTGAAGGGAGGAAAAAAGAAAATCTTTTAACTTACCAAAAGATTAACTACGTGAACATAGTTTGCAACACAGTATTTGATAAGTTGCTGTGAAAGTTCTATAACCATTAAGCCGAACTGTAACTCCTTGAAAGCAGATTGAGGAAACGTATTTAGATTTCAAAGCTAAAGCAAGGTTGCAGTTTTGTGGTAAGTGGAAGCCAACCTAAATTTTAGATTATTTGCCAGGCTGTAACAAAACTCAGCAGCCTTCAATCATCTGTAGTACAGCTGGACAGATATGGATTGGAAAACTTGAAGTATTTGGCAAAGTAACTTGAAATTCTACTAATCTTGTGTAAAAATACAACTAAAATAGTTAAATACCTTTCTTTAGTGTATGAGATTTATATGGAATTCTTAGCATAAAATTTTACCTGCCTCCTCACTACTTGCAAGTTCTAAATAAGCAAGCTTAGTAAATTGCACAAGCAACATTCAATATGATTAACTACAGAAGGAAGTATCTTTGCCTTAAATTTTAGGCAAAGGAAGCAGAAAAGATATTATTAGATCAGAACAATTACAGTAAATAAAACACTTGGGAAGTTGAAGTTTCTAGTGTCTTCCTAGAAGTCATGGGTTTTGAGTAGCAAGGTATGTTAGGAAGGGAGGCAGTAAGTAGAATTACCTTTACTAATCATGAGTAAGGTCAGGTCTGTAATGCAACATATGGGGTTTTTTTCCACTTGAAACAAACAGGGATTATTGTTGTGCTTCTCCTGGAAAGAGCTTAGGAAGAATATTTAGATGAATAGCCAAACGACTGGGGAAAATACTCTTGAAAAGGATGCATAATTTGAGATAGAAAGCCAGGCAGCTAAAGAAGGAAGTTTCTCTCAAGAGCAGAATACGCTTGAGAAATTAGTCTTAAAATGAACGGATTAAATCAAATTTTACCAGATGATGTAAGTCCAAATTAATGCAGAAACTCAACAAATACATGCACTATGAATGTCAGTTTACACTACAAAGGGAAGAGAGACCGAACTACCTATGTTTGCCTGACAAAGGAAATGGAGAACAAATGCAAATGCCCACGAACTGCATTTGACATCCCTCCTTTCTTCCTTACTCTTCACTGACAGCCTCTAGCCTGCTGCTGCTGGTGTGCATCTGAAGAAACAAATGTTTCTTCTGTACTACCCACATTCTATTAACTGGCCCAACAGATCCATAGATTTCTTACATAGTATGACTCAAACCATCTCTCTTTCAGTATTCAGATTCTAAGTGTGAAAATAATATTAGCAGTAGCAATATGAACTGCTGATTACCTTTTGTTTCCAGCTCAGGGAAATTCTGGAGTCTGTTCCTCATGCGATTTACAGTTTGAACTTTAAAGACAACAGGGACAGGATGAGGCCCCAGGGAATTCCACATTTCCTCCGGTGTCTTTTCACCAATGTTGTTCCACACAACAATTACTTTATGTAGGTGGGGGATGGCTTGGTAATGATTTAAAAGCTTTAGCAGTAAGTCAGTTCTATTATAAGTCTGCATAATAAGAGTAAATGAATCCAAGGCAGACTGACTTTGGGTTTTTGGTTCCCTTCTTAAATTGAGCATTTTGTCATCTTTGATGTTGGGAAGCAAAGCCGTTAAAGCACCTGCCACAAGAAGTAAGACAATGATCACCATGGAGGTGAAGCGTAGTAGGCGGATTCCCATGACTCTTCCTGGAAGCTTACAGAAGTGAAAACACCTTTAAAACAAGTAACAGGAAAGGAAAAGTCATTAATCCCATGTATAGTTATCTCCATTACTTGAACAAAACTACCACAATATTAAGTAGACTTTTGCGATAGTAAATAAATAAGGAGGATTTTAGGACTTGGGCCAATTACTTTCAACTACCAAGACAGATAATGCTGGTATTCAGTTTCTGTGTTTACTTGATTTTCACTTTTTTTTATTGTTGAGATTTAATTGTTTTGTAAAAAATAAACTAGACTAACTCTTTAACTCTACATTGTTCATCATCTCTTATTTTCTTAATACTGCATTTTTGATTGAACATTTACATACCTCACCAAACCTACCCAGATGAAGTTAGAAAGCAAATTTGTACAGAGATTCAGTACTTTCAACATTACAGGAGCTCTGCCTTAGCTGGGAAACAAAAGGGAGAGGAGGTGTTTCCTTAAAAGTTCTGGCAGAAAGGCGGAAGTTAAATACCCTCCCTTCTGTTGCTCAGGCACCATACACAGAAGGAACAATCTTTATCACTAATTTCCTGGACATTCTGTCAACAGTTTGTATATCTGCTCATTAATGGTTGTAATTGTGGAAAATCTGATTCTGACCATAATAATGAGGCTATTAACACAGGTGGAGCAAAAGAAGTATGCCAAATGGAGTAACGTAGAAAAGCAACAACAGTAATAGCGGGTCTGCTAAATCTAGAGCTCAGTGGGAACTGCACGTCAGATGCTTGGTGCTATGGATCAGCTACCTGGGGGAGCAGCCTTTGTAAAAGGCAGGGGTTTCTGGAGCCTTCTGATATTGCAACTAAACAGAAGCTCTTAAAATGCAGCTCCTACAAAGGTAGCCCTGATGTTCATGCTTCTCAGTTTATGCACTCCCAGTTCTCCAGGCATTTATAAATTGTAATCTCAGCAGGATCCAGCAGCCACTGCCTACCATAGTTTGCACCTCAAATTTATCATCCACATCTGTTCTTCCTCCTCTACTCACAAGATTAGTATGAATTGAATACAAGATGAATATTCTAAGCATATTACTATACAGTTACGCATCCATACATACTATTCATGTTAACTCCATTAGTAATTTCTAGACTTTCAGCAGTTAATTCTGAACAAATGAAATAATCCAGGACAGCCCCATCAATATGAATTTTTTAGAGAGTAGCTGTGTTTTTCACAGAAGTTTTGATCATTTTTTTCCACAGTGCACATACCATGCTTGAAAATATGAATACAAATTCTTTTAGTCTAAAAATCTCTCAACTTACCTCATTGTGGCCAAATTGGATTGTTTTTCCCACCTTGTTTTTACAGGACACTTGTTTGTGATCTTTGAATCTGTTGGGAATTACAGAGACTCTATAACTGAAGATGAAGTTATCCCACACGATACCCCACATTCTCTTACAAATAAACTTCCTCTCAATTGCTGATTGATGTATGCATTCTTGGCAATTATCCAATCTCTTCCTACTGCCCAGTTGAATAATTGCCTCTGCCTTTCCATGAACGCTCCAGAAATAAGTTATTGCACCAATTGATTAGAAAGAAAAGTACAGCATATGTCTCTGCTTGTCAAACTGTTGCTTTGTACTGATGCAATGCCCATGTGTTCCATCCTATAGAAACACAAGTAGGTCTCCAGAACCTCCCGGCTGTTGCTTTGCTCACTGTGCACCATGAAAATGCCACAGTCAGGCAAGTAGTCCCAATAAAATTATTTTCTTTTCTGTCTCACCCCTTTCACACTTGCCTTCCACTAACCTTACTGCTTGTGTTAGGGGTTTAAGACACAGCATTTTGTTTTTCTCATCTGGTTTGGCAGCTTAGGGAAAGCAAATACAAGTGTAAGCTCGAAAAGGAAGGATGCTCTTCTACGAACAAAGTTGTTATTGAACAAATAAAGGAGTTCTTAGTTTTGATTTAGAAAGGGAACTACAGAAGTTTAGAGAGCAAGAACTTCTATTCAATAACTGAACCTATGCAAAATTTGTTTAGGTTATAAAAACTTATGAAGTATGGAATTGTTAAGTTTTGTGGATACCAGTCTATGTCCACACACACAGGTCTTCCCAAATTTGAGTTCCAGTTTTATCACTGACTTGGGGAAAGGTCATTGAATGTCCTAGATGTTACCAGTTTTGGGTGCTTCATTCTTTAAGTGTAAACAATCACACCTGACTTCTAAACCTGATGGGCAGCAGCAGCTACTCCACATTCCTTAGGACACCATATCTTGGCCATAGCTACTTTCAAAAAGGTGAACCTTAAATTCTCTTTCCTCAATTGCAACCTAGATCTTACAACACTTACCAATACAACGGTAGTGATTAGTTAAAATTTAAGCATATGTAAGATGAAAGTATAGGTGTTGTTTACTGTAGTAATGACACTTCCTGGCTTGCCAAACATTCTTGCATTTACTCAACTGCACATGAGAGGCTGTAATGACAAATAAGGATGATGTTACTATATGTGCTCTAATTAAAATAAAAGTCTATATAAAATCTTTACAATTAGCATCATGGCTCTTTCCCATAATAAAGGGCTGATCTGTTTTGCCAGCTGAGTTATTAAACTGCAATGCAAGACTAACCTTTTTAAACAATTCTTACCAACGCCCCCTGCAGAGAACACCACTTTCAAACAAAATTGATGTAAATAAAGTTGTAGATGCCCCCTCTCTGGAAGCGTTCCAGGCCAGGATGGATGAGGCCTTGAGCAGCCTGGTCGAGTGAGAGGTGTTCCTGCCCATGGCAGTGGGGTGGAACTGGATGAGTTTAAGGTCCTTTCCAACCCAAACCATTCTGTGATTCTATGATATAAAACCTAAGTCAAAACACAACATTTTAATCCTCATTCCAAGAAAGAGACTTCAGGAACGGGTTCCCCTCCCCCGAGGGCAACACCTCACGTTCGCCCCGCCTGCACCCTCCCCCCGCCCCCCGCCGCCCCGGAATGCTCTCACGTTCCGGAGGGCCATACTCCCGAGGCCCCAGCTCAGGGGGAGGAGATGCCAGCCCGGCCCCCGCAGCCGCTTGGTGACTAAGGGCCTGCCCCGCCGCTTCCTGCGGAGCACCCCCACACTTCCTCCCGGCAGGCCCCGGTCTGTAGTTCGGGGTCCCCCGCCCGGCGCTGGCGGTCACGCAGATCCCCGCGGCGCGGCGTGCGTGGGTGCGTGCGTGGGTGCGTGCGTATGTGTGTGTGTGTGCGTGCCTGTGCGCGCCTGTGCGCGTGTCACGGTGCCGCCCTGCCGCCGTACCGAGCGCGGCTGCAGCAGCTGCTCCGGGAGCACTGGGCATCACAAGGAGATCGCGGGATGAATGACAGTTCACATGTCAGGGCAGGGCTTGGACGGGCTTTCCCGGCCAAGTAGGGCGCGCCCCGCTCAGTATGCGCGGAGCCGCCGCACCACCGCGTCCGGGCAGCGCGCCCCGCCAGCCCCGCCCCGAGCGCCTCTGGCCACGCCCCCCGTCCAGGCCATCGCCACTGGGCCCCGCCCCCGCGCCTCATGCACAGCACCGCGCGCAGGCGCACGCGGTGGCACGGACAGTGAGCGGACCGGACGTGTTCGTGGCGCGTGGGCGGGCGGCAGGGAGGAGCGAGCGCTGCGGCGCTCCCGCCGCCGCCAGTCCCGGATCCACCCCCCGTGCGCTCCTCGGCTGGCCCCGCTGCTGCCCCACGCCGCCCGAGCCC
>JAUMJL010002903.1:0-14915 GCA_033558185.1 Dromococcyx pavoninus
TGTTCTCTTTGTACTTTACACTTTGGTATTTTGTGTGTGGTTTGTTTGGGTTTTTTTTCCCCCAAGCACCTACTTCATATAGTGATAGAACTTAGATTTAGAAAGCCCTAGGCCATTTTCTTAAATCTTACTGTTACTTGAAGTAAAATAGTTTATTTAAGGACAATAGTAAGAGGATTTAAGGTATTCTGTGTTAATCATAAAAGTTTCGGCTTCTCACCCTTAATTTTCAGGGAAGGAAACGTCTTGCCTCCTAGGCTTAGAGTAATTTCTAATTCCAGAAATCTTCTTTCAGTTTAGCTGTCAGATCACTCTATTTTCATTTTTTTAAGTCTTCAGCAATAATAAAAACATGCTTTTCTTTTCCTCCTTTTTAGATAAATTCTGTTCGAGAGTTGCCGAAACAACGGGGAAAGCGACTGCCTGAGCTCAAAGCTTTAAATGCGTCAACCAAAGCAGCTTCGGTAAGTTTTAATGAAAGGTAGAATGTTTCTGTTCCTGGAATAATTTTTGTATTAATCTTGGGGAAATGTTTTTCTTAGATTCCTGTTCTTTTTGACACGTACCCCCCAACTGTCCTGCAAAGGCCAGCGTTAATTTCTGCCACCAAGGTTTCTAAGTTGACATGGTAGTTGCAATGTGCCACCCTGCCTTTAATGAAGAGATCTTGCAAATGTTCCATAGATTCCTCAGCGGTTATCAAAGTATTTGTCTGCACTTTACTAACGTTATAGAAGTAGGTGACAAGTGTTGCTTTGAAGATTGCAGCGTACTGTATTTTACAACAAAATATACAGGTTTCTTTTAGGGCATCCTTGTTTGCATCTAAATAGCTGAGACGTGAAACTGTTTGATTCCTAGATTCCTTGGCACTTTTACAGTAGATCTATGAACTGTTCTGAATATCTTGACCACAGTGTGTTATGTTCTGGCACTGCAGCCCTGAAAAACATCTGGCATGAATGTGTTTGGCTGACTGGCAGCAGGATGACTGTGACAGTAATCTTGGAACGCTCCTGGGAGCATTAGGGAAGATGGAAAGGGTGTAAGGAGGAATTAAGTAAGAGAATAATGTTTGCAGTTTGAAAACTGCCCCATCTCTCCGTCTGTGTGTTTTCTATGGACGATAGAACTGCGTCTGAATATTCCGGCAGTGCCAGAGTAAGGTGGACATGGAAGTCCATAAACACAGTTTTGGGTCTTACGTCCACCTTTTTCTAGAATCCTGACCTCAGTGAATTGCAGATGGGTCTTATAAACCCCTTTAAGTAAGGAACGTAGTGAGTCAGGATGGTTCCATGTTAGCAAGGCAGCGGCTGAATGCCTGATTTGGAATACCAGCATTGCAAGGCCACATGAAATGAACTACAGCTGAAGGCTGGGATCCAGACGAGTACATGAATACTATGATTTAAGTGGAGACTGCAGGCAAAGCATTGAAGGTTTAGTAATCTGATGGTATATTCAATGCTGAAGGTGAGGAAGTGGGATTTGGGCTTTAGCACAGAAGGCAAGATGTGCCAAGGTCAGAGCACAGACTCTCTCAAAGCAAATGGCATAGATAGGGTCATAAAGCACTAACTGAAATAGGTGAGAGATGAGAACAAGATCTGGAAGAAGTGTTTGGGTGGTTGACTGACAAAAATCTGTAAATTGTAGCGTATTTATGTTTCTGGAGTGTTTGTATACAGAGAACAGTGTCTACTCTGAAAGCATTTTGTTCGTAGCTGCAGAACATGCAATTGCGATGAAAGCGATCAGTGCCTAATCTAGTCTAAGTTATTAAATTGGACTGGGCAGCTCTATTTTTGCTTCAAGTATTTCTTGTAAGACATTTCCCTGTTTTAGAATCTAGTTTTCTGTTGTTTTTTTTTTTTTAAGCTCTCTGAATTAGAGAACGTGGCCAGTCCACCGTTGAATGCCTTTGGGTTTGGAGGACAGCAGACATCAAGCTCCTCAAGACCATCAAGTTCCCATACGCCACTGAATGAATTAACACCTGAAGAGCTGAAGCAATTTAAAGCAAAAGCGTTTGAGCCAGGCAAGATTCCTCTTCGGCCACCCCCCATAGAACTTATTTACCTTTAGGACTTTGTTGTGTTTGTTCTCCCACCTTTTGCTGCAATAATAAACTCAGGTGTTAACCGATGGAACGTTGTGTTTTGTCGTTTCTTTGTTTGTTTGGAATTCAAGTTTTACACCTTGTTACTAATAAAAATAAAATCTTAAGTTCCATTTTTAGATTCTGTGCTGTGAAGTTCCGGGCAATTAAAAAGGCTGTGAAAAAGGCGTATGTTATGTCATACTGCGGGGTTGCTTACGTGGATTTTTCTGGTGATTGTTTTGTAGCTGAACTAAGGCATCTGCTTTTTTGTTAATGACCAGTGCAGGCTTCCTGCAACTCATAAACAAAATGCTGATACGTTGGCTCAGAGTTCCATTTAATTCTTACGAAATGTGTTTTTCCAAGTAGGGTCTCCAGAGCAGTACTAAGAGTTGTACAAACGAAGACACGTCCACCTGTCAGGGCTCACTTAGCTCCGGATTGTTTATTGCAGTCACTCAGATTTTGACACAGGAACTGGGGACCAGACCAAAATGCGCTGCGTCGCTGTAGTTGCAGAAAATTCCCATCTTCACAGACACTGTTAAATTCACTTTTGTAAGAAGTTATTATTTAACAATAAACAAACCAAATGGGTTAGTATCTTGTCAGATGAATGCCTTCATTGCCTGAACTCATTCTACTACACGCTATACTCTTGTATTTCATTTGTGAAGCCTTAGTGTTTCACCAATCCAATTCTATCAGAAAGCTACATTATTTTTTTTTTAAGTTCCTACATTTTTTTGTTATTATTTGTAGTAAAGCCACGTTCTAGAACAGCGAGAGTACATTTTGGGGTAAACACACAGAATTTGCACTGTATTTCATGTTTTTGCTGTTCATCCTGTTCTGCTTTTGGTGTACCTGATATTGACGTTCATCACAAGTACAAATGCAGCTGCTAAATGTGTCTGCTAAATGTCCTTCCATTTTCTTAACTTTTGCTTTCTTCAAGGGCTTTTTTTTTTGGTATGTGCCTCCTTTCCAAAAAGGCATAATAGTGTGGTCTGGCACATAAAAACACATAGGGTGGCAGCAAACTCACCGATCTCACTTAGTGCACCTCGGTTTAGAAGAGGAAGCCTAAGGTGAAAGTCTGGGCAGAGAGGTGTAACATGTCCTGATAAGTAGAAGAACTTGGTCTGTGAAATAGGCCAGAGCATTCAAGCTCCACGTGGTATTTTCAAGTACTTCCCTTGCTGTGAAATAACAGGATTTACGAGTCAGTGAAATTCTTGTGGTGTGGTACAAACAACTAATTTGAAAAGTAATTTGAAGTTTTCATTTCCAAAGATCATGCATTAATCCTCAGACAACAGCATTCGAGACTGGCTGTGTCCAGGAGAAAAGCCTCCCACTGCCCCAGCAGAGGAGGCAACACAGCATCTGACAAACAGCATTTTTATATTCCTCCAGGTGATACCAGCTGGACTGGGAAAACTCAAACTGTGAGTTAGTAGTAGGGAAAAGAGGTGCCTCAAAAACTATTACACTTTTGTCTTACAAGTTAAACATCCTTGTAGCCATATGCTCAGTGGTATCATGATATGTGTTAGAATATGGCAAGGTAGAATCAGAGAATCGTAGAATCTTCCAATTGAAAAAGACTCATCTTCTGCTAAACCATGTCCTTCAAAAACTCATCTACCCATTATCTAAACACCTCCAGGGATGGAGACTCAACCACCTCCCTGGGCAGCCTGTTCCAGTGCCTGACCACCATTTTGGTAAAGAAATTCTTCCTAAGATCTAGTCTGAACCTCCCCTGGCGCAGCTTATGGCCATTTCCTCTTGTCCCATCACCTGTCACTTGGGAGAAGAGATCAACACTCGCTCTGCCACAGACCCCTTTCAGGCAGCCACAGACAGCGATGAGGTCTCCCCTCAGCCTCCTCTTCTCCAAGCTAAACAACCCCAGTTCCCTCAGCTGCTCCTCATAGGACTTGTTCTCCAGCCCCTTCACCAGCCTTGTCGCCCTTCTCCGGACAGGCTCCAACACCTCAATGTCCTTCTTGTAGTGAGGGGCCCAGAACTGCACACAGCACTCGAGGTGAGGCCTCACCAGTGCCGAATATGGGGGCACAATCACCTCCCTTGTCCTGCTGGCCACACTGTTTCTGATACAGGCCAAGATGCCATTGGCCGCCTTGGCCACCTGGGCACACCTCTGGCTCATACCTTGGTAGCCTTACTTTGGGTGAAGGAAGATGAACTGCAAATAATTACTGACTAGATTTAAGCCTTAGAGGATAAAGCTAAAGGAATCAACAACAATAAATTACCAACAGCCAGAAGGATAAGGGAAGAAGAGTTTTCACAAACATGTCTGAAGCCACGTTGGTTTAGATCAGTGAAAAGTAGTGTGAGCTGTAGGAATCTACTTACCTGCATGACTGTGTTTGGGTTTGGGCAGGCAGTTGCCATAGACCTACATGATGAATAGATGGAGTTTCAGAGAGCAACCAAAGTGATTGCAGGTTGGAAATGAGGATTTAGGAGGACACTTAAGAGCTGAAAATACATTGTGTGTTGAAAGCAGAGGCTGTGGCATGGAATGACCATCTTATTGAAAGGGTGCCCTCTCAAAAGAGAGGAACTGGGATTTTTTTAAGGTACCATCTTGCCCAGTATCCAGAATATTGCAGTACTTCCTCACAATGTCTTAGGCAGGAAGTTTCCTAGCTGGGAAGGTTCTTTTTTCCTCCATTAAGATCTGGCCAAAATAAAACCAAGAATATCCCTACTTGTCAGGACTAACAGTCCATGTCCCCAGAGAGGCAGCAGTCAACATAAGCAGAACTGGTCCCTTGCCTTTGAACAAAAAACCACCAGCACTTGTAAAGAGAGTGACAAGAGTGCAACTCTGAGCATTCAGAGCAGGCAACTGTGTGCCTGCCACCCCTCTTGGGGGTGGGTGGGTGGGGGAACCACAAAGAGAGAACCTCTCTCCATTGAATTTAAAGAGGCAGATGAGCTCCCTAACACTGAGACTGAGTGCTGTTACAAGTTTTCAGTTTGGGCTGCAGAATAAAGCTAGGCAGGTTCTTACAGCACTGTATCGTGCAACAGGCTCCTTGGTGGGACTCACCATCCTGCAAAAGGACAAAACCAGATCTTAAACCAGAGGGAAAAGCAGCAAGAAGAACAATAAGATTTAAAAGTTAACTGGCTGATCAACATTTTTGTTCAAGTACACAGATGGGGTTGCCTTTCCTCCACAGACAGTGGGCTTTGTCCTTATCATATCACATGAGAGACATAAGAAACAAGTTTCAAATCTTATGCCTTCCAGCAGGCAGATCTGACAGAGTAGTCATCAGAAAAAGGTTCTGGTGTTTTTAAAGTACCCGTAGCAATTATATCGTGTTCCACTTGAATTTCTGTTTCATTATGGCAGTGCACTTTAGCAAACCAAATGCTTTCTAGTCAGCATTGAGTCATGCTTCTGTCAGTCTTCCATGGAGCCTTATCTTTGCAAATCATACGAAACGTGTCCATTGCTTATACCCTACCAAGTAATTAGATTAGTTCTAATTATACAAAATAAACCCATCCTTCTGGATGAATTAAGCAAGGAACATTTGCATATGTGCATGTAAAACCATCGTCACATCACCTTTAAAGGGAGACTAATAAGGCACAGTTTTGATCTCTGATAGCTTAACTTTTCTGTCTACCAGTGCTGTTGCGCTTTTCCCAGCCTGACAAGATCTGTACAGCTCGGGTTTGTGATGCACTTCAGTATTCAGGCAACCCTTATAGTCACATGGGATTTTGTCATTGCAGCATAATTCTGCAAGTACAAGCTTCTCTTGAAGTATCTGTAATGATGACATGGAACTAAAACTGAATTAGCAGTTTATAACCATGAGTTACATTAATAAAAAAAACAAAAACCCAGTATCACTTACTGTTTCCATATGATAATTAGACTGAAGATGAGGTGGAGAAGAACCCTCTGTATTGGTTTGCATTAACTCTTTTGGGTAGAAGAGAGCCTTCAGCATTCTCCCATAGCTTGTGTGCTGGCTCAGCAGCTCCCACGGGGTTGGGACCAACAAGCCTTCGCAAAGTGAAGCCCTGCTTGAACTTCATTGTAGGAACTTGGCATAGCATAAAAGAGAGACCCAGCCTGCAGGCAGATCTGCCAGCCTTGAGATAAGGCTGTCTCAAATTTCCCTGTAGAACCTCCTGCCTGGAGTCTGCTTGAGCCATCTCTGTCTCTATCTAACCTACCTGACTTCCTGGAGCCCCATGACTTTACCCCCTGCACTGCCTGACTCCCACTGCCCCCCAAGCTCCCTGGTCTCCTGCTTTTGCAGACCAGGAGACATGACTCCCTTGGCCTCCCCATGCAGGTTTTGCAGAGGGAAGTGGTCACCAGAAACTCCTCCTCTCCAGAGGTCTGTGGCTCTTCTTAAAGCCTACATAGGAACACACCCATGCTAATGACCCTGTGAGGACACAGTATTCATGAATCTAGATGCATCCAAACCAGCCCGAGAACAAGGGCAGAGCTGTACAACCTCACACGTAGGTGCCGATACAGCTCCAACATGACTTGTCTTTCCAGATGGTGCCGTTTCAAGCTTCTGTGCCCTTAGTGTCCTCCCTTTATTCACACATTCTCATCACATGAGATTTCTCTCAAAATCAATCCCTCATAACCTTTAATCACCTTGTATAACCGCTCATCAGCTCCTCCCACCAGTGGTTCCCAGGCAGCTATCTTTGGCTGCGCTTCTCAGGACCACACCTAGAAACTCAGAGATACCAAAGCTCCCCCCTGCCCATGACAAGAGAGTGCTTCTCCTTCTTCAGACGCTTATCTCAAACAGGTCAGAAGGTTCTTTTTCCCATTTATAGAGAGATTAATCTTCCTGTCCAGCTTGTCCTCTAGGTCCCCACCCCTTCAGTGGGGAGTGTGCTGCAGGGCTGGGCTCTATCCTGACCTGTGCGGTGGAGGCAGAATCAGCATTTTCTCATCCATCAGATGTACAGCCAGGGAAGGAGGAAGCACCTCTGGGCCTCCACACTATAATGACTGTAGTCTGTCTGCTAACAGTTGCTTAATTTTCTGCATCTGCTAACGATCACATTAACTTTCTCCTATTTTCCACTTCTGAGCAATGCTGCACAGGGAAAAGAGGGGAAAAAAATAAAAGGGTAAAAAAGTAGTCAGGCATGTTGGCTGAAATCCATTACTGCCAGGGAAAAACTCGCACATTCTCACTTGTTGTCAACCTTTTGTTGACATAGGGTTGAAGCACAAGTCCATCCTTCTTTTCATGGTAAAACTACAGAGCAATGCCTATCAAAGAGCACAAATTACAGAAGTAACACTAGCAATGTAAGTTAATCCTTGCATCAGGAAATATATCTGATTGCCAATAATAGGTTCATACTGAGGCAACCAACTTATGCTGAACATTTGACAAAATATAAGGCTGTCCTATCTGTGCTGAAAAAAACAGTGGGCTCTCTCTGACCTTTTTCTTTCTATTTATCTACTTTCAATTCGGAAAAATATTGGGTGATATTAAAGAGATTAGCAGAGTCTCTCAATGTTAAATACAGTACTGGAAGACAAAAAATTAAATACACATAAGATGCTTCTTGATCACAGCAGCAATAAATTGGTTCTGGCAGCAAAGAGAGTTTCTCCCACTTAAGTGGTCACTGGACACATTCCATCCTTATGAAGATCTACTTTGAGAAGGTTTATTCTTCCAAAAATAACATAGCAGAAACAGTCACGAACATAGTCCTATAAAGTAACCAAAGAGTACATGAGAACAATATGTGGGGTTTTTTTGTTGTTTTTAAAAATCTTTTAGTGTGTGTGTGGCAGTATTTTATAGCTATGAGTCCTGGATCATTTACTTTGGAGTCTGTATATATTGCAGTACTTGGTATACAGGAAGAGGAAATGAACTGCTTTTTTACAGCAAACTTGCCTCTGATGCTGGGTCTGTGATGATTCACGAAAGCCTGGAGGACAGCTGGAGTACTCAAGAGCTGAGAAGGCCCAGTGCATGCTGGGCAACTTGCATGCCCTGCTCAGCTCTTGCAGACCCTCAGTGTGCACCCATCTCAAAAAAGATGCCCCAGAGCTGTGAAGCTGGCTGTTGGCCATCTAAAATTTTCCCTATGGAAGCAGGACTTCCAAATGGCAATCTAAGTTTCTAACATAGTGCACAGGAGCCAGAAAACTGCTGAGGTCCAATTCATGATGTTTTCTGGTTTATACTGAAATTACTTAATTTTAACAGGTTTCCTAAGAAAATAACATGGTTTTGATTATACTGTCTGATCATTTGTTTGTGATTCTTTCTACACCAGTCAATTTTTTAAATCTTTTTTTCCAGGCACTTAAGTCTAGGATATGAGTATATTCTCATAATTGTAGTAATTACAGACCTGTCAGCCTGACCTCGGGCCCAGGTAAAATCATGGAGCAGATAATCCTGGGTGAAATCATGCGGCACCTGCAGAACGGTCAAGAGATCAGGCCCAGTCAGCGTGGGTTTAGGAGGGGCAGGTCCTGCCTGACCAACCTGATCTCCTTTTATGACCATGTGACTCGCCTGGTGGATGAGAGGAAGGCTGTGGATGTGGTGTACCTGGACTTCAGCAAGGCCTTTGACACTGTCTCCCACAGTAGACTCCTAGAGAAGCTGGCAGCCCGTGGCTTAGATGGGAGCACTCTGTGCTGGGTTAGGAATTGGCTGGATGGCCGAGCCCAGAGAGTGGTGGGGAATGGTGTCTCATCCAGTTGGAAACCGGTCACCAGTGGTGTCCCCCAGGGATCGGTGTTGAGTCTGGTCCTGTTTAATATCTTTATCGATGATCTGGATGGGGGGATTGAGTCCATCATCAGCAAGTTTGCAGATGATACCAAGCTGGGAGGAAGAGTTGATCTGTTAGAGGGTAGGATGGCCCTACAGAGGGACCTGGACAGACTGGAGACATGGGCCGATTCCAATGGGATGATGTTTAATAAGTCCAAATGTCGGGTACTTCATTTTGGACACAACAATCCCATGCAGAGCTACAGACTGGGGACAGAGTGGCTGGAGAGGAGTCAGGCAGAAAAGGACCTGGGAGTGCTGGTTGACAGGAAGCTCAACATGAGCCAGCAGTGTGCCCAGGTGGCCAAGAAGGCCAATGGCATTCTGGCCTGCATCAGGAATAGTGTAGCGAGCAGGACCAGAGAAGTTATCGTCCCCCTGTACTCGGCACTGGTCAGGCCTCATCTTGAATATTGTGTACAGTTCTGGGCCCCCCAGTTTGGGAAAGATGTCAGGATGCTGGAGTGTGTCCAGAGGAGGGCAACGAAGATGGTGAAGGGGCTGGAGCACAAGCCCTATGAGGAGCGACTGAGGGAGTTGGGGCTGTTTAGTCTGAAGAAGAGGAGGCTCAGGGGAGACCTCATTGCTCTCTACAACTACCTAAAAGGAGGTTGTAGTCGGGCAGGGGTTGGTCTCTTCTCTCAGGTGACCAGTGACAGAACTAGAGGGTATGGACTCAAGCTTCGTCAGGGAAAGTTTTTGTTTACAAAGGTCAAAGATTGCTTTATAAAGCAGACTTGTAACCAAACCAGAGTTTCAGATGAGCCCAACCAATGCAAAGTCTGTGCCTTTCCACAGCTGAACAAAGCTGCAGGAAAGCTCTTATTAGTTTTCCTGATTTACTCCTCATTTCAGTGCCAGATACTTCCAGGTTCACTGTATTTGGCATTACAATAAAGGTTTTACACAGAACACTAAACGTTGACTTTGACTCGGTCCTGTTGTAGAAGTGGTCAAAATGTGGGTTGGTGTTGGCATTCAGTTTACACCTCACCTTCAAGTCATACTGTATATATCTCAAACAGCGATGCAGTAAGTGTTGGTGTGTTGGGAGGGAGCAGTCGGTTATTCTGACTTAAATTACTGAATTATTAAACTGGGGTTTTTTTTGTCAAATAGCTGTCTTTTTTTTCAAAAGTATCACAGAAATTGGAATCACCCACATAGCCCTCAACAGAAAGATTGTGAGATGCTCAAAATTCTCTTTCAAAGCCAAATTCTCCTCACTTCTTTCTGTTACCAGGTGCAGCCTGTGTTTCCATAGATGTTTCCCATCAAGCCAGGGCTGTTATTTTGACTCGCCACTTACCAGCTCTGGTACTTTGAGTGAAGATAATCTCTTGTCTTTTCTTTTCACCCTTCTCTGAGCCAATTCTGTGCTCTCTCCCCATGAGATTTTAATTCTTCATCTGCTCAAGAAAGGGTTATGGATTTAAAAGGTATTATGTAGGTGAAGGAGGTAAGTGTTTATTGTGTGGTGGCTCTGCACTAGAATCCAGGTGTGTTTCTTGGTTGTGTATCTCACAGCTGAGCTCTTGTACAAATTTGCTGACGTTAAAGTGCTGCGGATGAGTTCTTGGGTTTCCTTTTCTTCCCTACAAGCTGCTTTCACAAGGCATTTTGGGACACTCCATCTCGAATGTGGTTGGAACTGAGCAGTGAACTTAGCATTCATAGGGAGGGACCAACAGAATCCCCTCCCCTAAAAAAGAGAAATCAGGCCAAAAATTAATTTTATCACAAAAACCACTCCAGTATTATAAGATATGGTCAAGTGCCAAGTTTGGAAAACATCAACCCCAACACAGGAATTTGGAGAAAAGTATGACTGCAAGGAAATACCTTCTCAAAAAAAATAGCAGCATGCCTAGCTTTAGCGACCACAAAAGCAGAAACTGAAGGTGCTGCAATTATTAAAAGCCAGTTTACAATGGTTAATTTGTTTTTCAGTGATAAACTGAGCTGAATGGTGCCATAAACTGACCAGGAGTTTTTGTGGAGATTTTATTCCCCTGTATAACAAGAAAGACTGCAGACTGCTAACCTAGCTTTGTTTACGTGTTCGGTTCAGTCAGCTGACAGCCACTGCCCCACGTGAAGCGAGACACACGAGATTTCTTCCCAGAAAGAGTATTTGCCCAGCCTTAAGCAGAATTCCCCTCCGAGCTCAGTGGTAATGGCAGACAGCATTTACCTAAAAGCACCTGGTTGCCAAACCAAGATCGTCTCCTTTTCCTTTGCTGACTTGGCCAAAAGTCAATATCATTCTACAAATCCCTTTTGTTTTTTTTAAGTTCCCATGAGCAGTGATTAACAATTCCTGAACTCGTGTTGCAGCGATGGGGGTGTGATAGCAGTGCAAGCTTGCCAGCTCTGTCACAGCCTAGACATGCAGGTACACACGATATGTTCACACCCAGCCACCTGACAGGCCTTCAGGTATCAGAGATGTGTATCTCCTCAATGGGTTTAGTAACTGAGGTGCCAAAGTACCAATCATTTCATATCCACCCACTTCTTTTTCAGATTAAGCCCTAAATCTGTCTCAATGTGTGTTTCTTTGCTAGGAGAATGCTTGGGATATATTTGAAATCTTTTCTCATTTACAGCTGCACAATTCAGTTCAGTTGTTTTAACTGTGAAGCTGCTTCTCAGAGACCAAGAATAATAATGTGAAAACGATAATGTTAATTTAAGATGTGGTAATGATCAACCAGTTTCAAGTAACCCTTCAGTGCTTCAGATGGACTCATTTTGACATAGTCAGCTACAGTTGGGATACTTGGAGAAGTCAGCTCAGTTTTTACTTCAGTCTTCACTTCTCATAGTTTTCCTTGGCTTTTTATTCTTCTCTTCACTTCTTTTATATCTCTGTCCCTCCTATCTCTTTCTTCCCTTCTCTAGGGCTTTCTCCTCTCCTCATTTCTTGCTAACACTGTTGGCTGCAGCTACAGCATGAGCATAACCAAATATTTTCCAAGTCAGCTCTCTAAGAATGTGTAGTCTAAGGCCCAAGAGCTGAGGAGAGAGAACACAAAGGACCAGAGCATCACAACACAGTCACCTTTTAGTCATTACCCAAGCCCTGGTGGATTTGGACTCCAGTAACTGCAGGCCTGATCCTTACTGCCCCTGAAGTCTATTTACAACGTGTTTAATAATTTCTACCAGCTGGCCTTTATTGAAAATGTCACTCAATATTTATGTAACATTTTCATGTCTCAAACAGCATAGCAAAAAAACTCTGTCCTAACCAACTTCATTGGTTTTAGGCTGATACATTTTTGTTTTTAATTACCAGGCATTTGTTGTCAACAGTTTTCCTTTGGAGGTTCTCAAAACTCTATTGGGAAAGAGTGTTCAAACGTCCTTTGTCCCCAGCAGACATTGGATCAGGCCCCCAGTGCTGAAACAGTGTTTGAAGGTCACTTTTCACTTTTAGGATCAACAACCTGGAAAAAAAGGAGTGCAATTGCAGTTAATGAGCCACGTGGTTTAAAAAATAATGGCGAATGGTTTCAAAACCTGGCATTTCAGCTGGGAACGTGGTTGATTTAATAACAACAAAAAGCAACAATCACATGAGGACGCTGCAGTCATATGATATTTTTTTGCATAGTCAGTCACAACTTTGACTTTGATTTAAGCTCCCTCTCCTTTCTGCCAGATCATGAGGGCTTAGTTTAAACAAGCCTGCTATCCCTACGGCTATTGCCTTCACCCTTTTCCTTGGCTGGCAGTAGGAGGGAGGGCTGGCTCCAGCCAGGAGGATACTGAAGCATGGAGGCTACATATGCAAGATGCACAGGACTGGACATCAGAGCGTGTGCTACTGAGAGAAATGTTGACTGGGGAGCTCTGAGTAGTGATGATAACTTACAGCTAAAAGAAAATGCTAGAAAAATGGAAGGAATTAAGAAAAATATTAAACAAATAAAAATAGTAAGTACTCACAGTTGTAAAATCTCATTACACTGGGCAGTTTCTTCACTGGACTTAGTGATTTCCAGCCAGTGTCTGCCTTGCCAGGGTTGTACTTTTGGATCACTGAAATGACTACAGAACACTTGTCTTGAGAACCATACTTAATTCTATGCCACGTTGTCTCACCAAAGCTTGTTCTCTGCTGCAAACAAAAGCAAGAAACTTCCTGAGGCTGCCAGGGTTGCAATGAAATTCAGCTGCTGTACTTCCTACAGAGGAACACCTGGGCTGGTGAAGCATGTGGAAGATGAATTTGAACCACTAAGTACAGTGTTTGCCAATCTGCCTGTATTACCCTTCTCCTCTGAGCCATTGGTTACACCTCATTATTAGGTTGGGCAGTAAAGTCTTTTTTTTCCTTCATCTCTACACACCATGAAGTATCTACAATTAAGTACTTTGTCATGATCAGGGCATATTGTGAGCTGGATATTGACTGTCCATCTCTGCATATGGCCTGTGATCCCACCTTTAACCGTGGGCATATTATGTAGTACAACGGTGGGTGGATGGCACATGCATATACTCACTAAAAGTTTCAATAATGTTTTCCTTAAGAATAAACTCTGATTGGGAGCCAAGCCCAGGGATGTGTTAGAATTGGCCAATCTCCATTTAGTTTACAGGTGTTGCCCAGCATGTAGGGAGAAACACGTGTTCCAGTAGTGATGGGTCCATCAAATGCAGTGAGCTGTTGCAGCAACACTTGCAAATCAGGCTGAGGCAAGAGTTAATTTGGATTTCTGGAAATAAATGTTCCTAATTTAAAAACAAATGAAGTGCAATAATTGATCATGGTGCAAAGCTAGCCTAAAAATGCCTGTGAGGTAAGTGGTGTGGCTCTAAACACGTCTCTCAGAAATCCCAGGGAATGCTGAAAGCAAAAGGAGTGAGTCATAAGCACATGAGCTGAAAGAAGCTGAAGACAAAATCATGCATCTCTGTTTAATTCCATCCCACGATGAGTCCTGGGGCCCTTCATTTAATCGGAGAGCAGAGCAGCGCAGAAACTTCCTTCTCACTTCTCAGTGGGGGCCGGAGGAACGACCGTGTGCAGGCACTGGACACTCTCTGCTCCTCTGCGCGCGCTGAGCTGACACAGATTCTCCCGCACCATGAGCGGTGTTTGCCGCCACCTCGGATTCCTGCTCCTGGCTGAAGTGGTGCTCTGTGCTGCTGCCATACGTGAGTGCTTTCTTCACCCCGTCCTTTCTCCCTGCCTCCATGGGAGTGACATCCTGAGCCAGAGCGATAAAGCAGTTGCTCCTTGTAAGCAGAGCATTTACTGGAGCTGTGCTCGGGAACCAGTAGGCAACAGCTAGCTCCACCTCAGGGTTGCCTGGCTCTGTGTAGAAGTGTCACTTGAGCTGGAGAATTGTGCTGAGAGCTGCTCAGTTATTTAATTCCCGTGCTTCCAGAGATGACCGGAGCTATGCCTTGACTCATTTCATCCAATTTCGAACTATATTTCCCCAGCTCAAGCATGGCTGAAAATGCAGATGCAGAATGGACTTCTCTCCATTTGCACAGCTCAGCTGTGGCTGGGAGAGGCCAGGTCAGAGGCAGTGCTGCACACTGGGACACCCAGACCTGTGCATCCCTAACTTCAGGGAGCCCCGTCAGCTAATTAGTTTCTCAGATGGTGGTGGGAAGGCACTGGGCTGGTCCTCTGCTTCTTTCCAGGCTGCTTGACTGACGCCTTAGGTTGACTCATCGCGCCGAGGGTTGGCAACCCAGAAGTGGAATTTTAGGCTCGAATTCCAGAATCTACAGGAAGAAGACCTTAATGGCTAAGGTCCAGCTGAACATCCATCCCTCTATCCTGTGCCCATCTCCAATGGGAAACATTCATGGATGTAGAGCTGGGCCAGTGCATAATGGTATTTAGTCAGGACGCTCACAGCCTCTGATGATCTCTAGCGCCAGAACTGCCCCTGTCAGATGCAGAGTCATTATATTTAACAGGTTTTACT
>JAUMJL010002904.1:0-20533 GCA_033558185.1 Dromococcyx pavoninus
AATATTTTTCCGAATTGAAAGTAGATAAATAGAAAGAAAAAGGTCAGAGAGAGCCCACTGTTTTTTTCAGCACAGATAGGACAGCCTTATATTTTGTCAAATGTTCAGCATAAGTTGGTTGCCTCAGTATGAACCTATTATTGGCAATCAGATATATTTCCTGATGCAAGGATTAACTTACATTGCTAGTGTTACTTCTGTAATTTGTGCTCTTTGATAGGCATTGCTCTGTAGTTTTACCATGAAAAGAAGGATGGACTTGTGCTTCAACCCTATGTCAACAAAAGGTTGACAACAAGTGAGAATGTGCGAGTTTTTCCCTGGCAGTAATGGATTTCAGCCAACATGCCTGACTACTTTTTTACCCTTTTATTTTTTTCCCCTCTTTTCCCTGTGCAGCATTGCTCAGAAGTGGAAAATAGGAGAAAGTTAATGTGATCGTTAGCAGATGCAGAAAATTAAGCAACTGTTAGCAGACAGACTACAGTCATTATAGTGTGGAGGCCCAGAGGTGCTTCCTCCTTCCCTGGCTGTACATCTGATGGATGAGAAAATGCTGATTCTGCCTCCACCGCACAGGTCAGGATAGAGCCCAGCCCTGCAGCACACTCCCCACTGAAGGGGTGGGGACCTAGAGGACAAGCTGGACAGGAAGATTAATCTCTCTATAAATGGGAAAAAGAACCTTCTGACCTGTTTGAGATAAGCGTCTGAAGAAGGAGAAGCACTCTCTTGTCATGGGCAGGGGGGAGCTTTGGTATCTCTGAGTTTCTAGGTGTGGTCCTGAGAAGCGCAGCCAAAGATAGCTGCCTGGGAACCACTGGTGGGAGGAGCTGATGAGCGGTTATACAAGGTGATTAAAGGTTATGAGGGATTGATTTTGAGAGAAATCTCATGTGATGAGAATGTGTGAATAAAGGGAGGACACTAAGGGCACAGAAGCTTGAAACGGCACCATCTGGAAAGACAAGTCATGTTGGAGCTGTATCGGCACCTACGTGTGAGGTTGTACAGCTCTGCCCTTGTTCTCGGGCTGGTTTGGATGCATCTAGATTCATGAATACTGTGTCCTCACAGGGTCATTAGCATGGGTGTGTTCCTATGTAGGCTTTAAGAAGAGCCACAGACCTCTGGAGAGGAGGAGTTTCTGGTGACCACTTCCCTCTGCAAAACCTGCATGGGGAGGCCAAGGGAGTCATGTCTCCTGGTCTGCAAAAGCAGGAGACCAGGGAGCTTGGGGGGCAGTGGGAGTCAGGCAGTGCAGGGGGTAAAGTCATGGGGCTCCAGGAAGTCAGGTAGGTTAGATAGAGACAGAGATGGCTCAAGCAGACTCCAGGCAGGAGGTTCTACAGGGAAATTTGAGACAGCCTTATCTCAAGGCTGGCAGATCTGCCTGCAGGCTGGGTCTCTCTTTTATGCTATGCCAAGTTCCTACAATGAAGTTCAAGCAGGGCTTCACTTTGCGAAGGCTTGTTGGTCCCAACCCCGTGGGAGCTGCTGAGCCAGCACACAAGCTATGGGAGAATGCTGAAGGCTCTCTTCTACCCAAAAGAGTTAATGCAAACCAATACAGAGGGTTCTTCTCCACCTCATCTTCAGTCTAATTATCATATGGAAACAGTAAGTGATACTGGGTTTTTGTTTTTTTTATTAATGTAACTCATGGTTATAAACTGCTAATTCAGTTTTAGTTCCATGTCATCATTACAGATACTTCAAGAGAAGCTTGTACTTGCAGAATTATGCTGCAATGACAAAATCCCATGTGACTATAAGGGTTGCCTGAATACTGAAGTGCATCACAAACCCGAGCTGTACAGATCTTGTCAGGCTGGGAAAAGCGCAACAGCACTGGTAGACAGAAAAGTTAAGCTATCAGAGATCAAAACTGTGCCTTATTAGTCTCCCTTTAAAGGTGATGTGACGATGGTTTTACATGCACATATGCAAATGTTCCTTGCTTAATTCATCCAGAAGGATGGGTTTATTTTGTATAATTAGAACTAATCTAATTACTTGGTAGGGTATAAGCAATGGACACGTTTCGTATGATTTGCAAAGATAAGGCTCCATGGAAGACTGACAGAAGCATGACTCAATGCTGACTAGAAAGCATTTGGTTTGCTAAAGTGCACTGCCATAATGAAACAGAAATTCAAGTGGAACACGATATAATTGCTACGGGTACTTTAAAAACACCAGAACCTTTTTCTGATGACTACTCTGTCAGATCTGCCTGCTGGAAGGCATAAGATTTGAAACTTGTTTCTTATGTCTCTCATGTGATATGATAAGGACAAAGCCCACTGTCTGTGGAGGAAAGGCAACCCCATCTGTGTACTTGAACAAAAATGTTGATCAGCCAGTTAACTTTTAAATCTTATTGTTCTTCTTGCTGCTTTTCCCTCTGGTTTAAGATCTGGTTTTGTCCTTTTGCAGGATGGTGAGTCCCACCAAGGAGCCTGTTGCACGATACAGTGCTGTAAGAACCTGCCTAGCTTTATTCTGCAGCCCAAACTGAAAACTTGTAACAGCACTCAGTCTCAGTGTTAGGGAGCTCATCTGCCTCTTTAAATTCAATGGAGAGAGGTTCTCTCTTTGTGGTTCCCCCACCCACCCACCCCCAAGAGGGGTGGCAGGCACACAGTTGCCTGCTCTGAATGCTCAGAGTTGCACTCTTGTCACTCTCTTTACAAGTGCTGGTGGTTTTTTGTTCAAAGGCAAGGGACCAGTTCTGCTTATGTTGACTGCTGCCTCTCTGGGGACATGGACTGTTAGTCCTGACAAGTAGGGATATTCTTGGTTTTATTTTGGCCAGATCTTAATGGAGGAAAAAAGAACCTTCCCAGCTAGGAAACTTCCTGCCTAAGACATTGTGAGGAAGTACTGCAATATTCTGGATACTGGGCAAGATGGTACCTTAAAAAAATCCCAGTTCCTCTCTTTTGAGAGGGCACCCTTTCAATAAGATGGTCATTCCATGCCACAGCCTCTGCTTTCAACACACAATGTATTTTCAGCTCTTAAGTGTCCTCCTAAATCCTCATTTCCAACCTGCAATCACTTTGGTTGCTCTCTGAAACTCCATCTATTCATCATGTAGGTCTATGGCAACTGCCTGCCCAAACCCAAACACAGTCATGCAGGTAAGTAGATTCCTACAGCTCACACTACTTTTCACTGATCTAAACCAACGTGGCTTCAGACATGTTTGTGAAAACTCTTCTTCCCTTATCCTTCTGGCTGTTGGTAATTTATTGTTGTTGATTCCTTTAGCTTTATCCTCTAAGGCTTAAATCTAGTCAGTAATTATTTGCAGTTCATCTTCCTTCACCCAAAGTAAGGCTACCAAGGTATGAGCCAGAGGTGTGCCCAGGTGGCCAAGGCGGCCAATGGCATCTTGGCCTGTATCAGAAACAGTGTGGCCAGCAGGACAAGGGAGGTGATTGTGCCCCCATATTCGGCACTGGTGAGGCCTCACCTCGAGTGCTGTGTGCAGTTCTGGGCCCCTCACTACAAGAAGGACATTGAGGTGTTGGAGCCTGTCCGGAGAAGGGCGACAAGGCTGGTGAAGGGGCTGGAGAACAAGTCCTATGAGGAGCAGCTGAGGGAACTGGGGTTGTTTAGCTTGGAGAAGAGGAGGCTGAGGGGAGACCTCATCGCTGTCTGTGGCTGCCTGAAAGGGGTCTGTGGCAGAGCGAGTGTTGATCTCTTCTCCCAAGTGACAGGTGATGGGACAAGAGGAAATGGCCATAAGCTGCGCCAGGGGAGGTTCAGACTAGATCTTAGGAAGAATTTCTTTACCAAAATGGTGGTCAGGCACTGGAACAGGCTGCCCAGGGAGGTGGTTGAGTCTCCATCCCTGGAGGTGTTTAGATAATGGGTAGATGAGTTTTTGAAGGACATGGTTTAGCAGAAGATGAGTCTTTTTCAATTGGAAGATTCTACGATTCTCTGATTCTACCTTGCCATATTCTAACACATATCATGATACCACTGAGCATATGGCTACAAGGATGTTTAACTTGTAAGACAAAAGTGTAATAGTTTTTGAGGCACCTCTTTTCCCTACTACTAACTCACAGTTTGAGTTTTCCCAGTCCAGCTGGTATCACCTGGAGGAATATAAAAATGCTGTTTGTCAGATGCTGTGTTGCCTCCTCTGCTGGGGCAGTGGGAGGCTTTTCTCCTGGACACAGCCAGTCTCGAATGCTGTTGTCTGAGGATTAATGCATGATCTTTGGAAATGAAAACTTCAAATTACTTTTCAAATTAGTTGTTTGTACCACACCACAAGAATTTCACTGACTCGTAAATCCTGTTATTTCACAGCAAGGGAAGTACTTGAAAATACCACGTGGAGCTTGAATGCTCTGGCCTATTTCACAGACCAAGTTCTTCTACTTATCAGGACATGTTACACCTCTCTGCCCAGACTTTCACCTTAGGCTTCCTCTTCTAAACCGAGGTGCACTAAGTGAGATCGGTGAGTTTGCTGCCACCCTATGTGTTTTTATGTGCCAGACCACACTATTATGCCTTTTTGGAAAGGAGGCACATACCAAAAAAAAAAGCCCTTGAAGAAAGCAAAAGTTAAGAAAATGGAAGGACATTTAGCAGACACATTTAGCAGCTGCATTTGTACTTGTGATGAACGTCAATATCAGGTACACCAAAAGCAGAACAGGATGAACAGCAAAAACATGAAATACAGTGCAAATTCTGTGTGTTTACCCCAAAATGTACTCTCGCTGTTCTAGAACGTGGCTTTACTACAAATAATAACAAAAAAATGTAGGAACTTAAAAAAAAAATAATGTAGCTTTCTGATAGAATTGGATTGGTGAAACACTAAGGCTTCACAAATGAAATACAAGAGTATAGCGTGTAGTAGAATGAGTTCAGGCAATGAAGGCATTCATCTGACAAGATACTAACCCATTTGGTTTGTTTATTGTTAAATAATAACTTCTTACAAAAGTGAATTTAACAGTGTCTGTGAAGATGGGAATTTTCTGCAACTACAGCGACGCAGCGCATTTTGGTCTGGTCCCCAGTTCCTGTGTCAAAATCTGAGTGACTGCAATAAACAATCCGGAGCTAAGTGAGCCCTGACAGGTGGACGTGTCTTCGTTTGTACAACTCTTAGTACTGCTCTGGAGACCCTACTTGGAAAAACACATTTCGTAAGAATTAAATGGAACTCTGAGCCAACGTATCAGCATTTTGTTTATGAGTTGCAGGAAGCCTGCACTGGTCATTAACAAAAAAGCAGATGCCTTAGTTCAGCTACAAAACAATCACCAGAAAAATCCACGTAAGCAACCCCGCAGTATGACATAACATACGCCTTTTTCACAGCCTTTTTAATTGCCCGGAACTTCACAGCACAGAATCTAAAAATGGAACTTAAGATTTTATTTTTATTAGTAACAAGGTGTAAAACTTGAATTCCAAACAAACAAAGAAACGACAAAACACAACGTTCCATCGGTTAACACCTGAGTTTATTATTGCAGCAAAAGGTGGGAGAACAAACACAACAAAGTCCTAAAGGTAAATAAGTTCTATGGGGGGTGGCCGAAGAGGAATCTTGCCTGGCTCAAACGCTTTTGCTTTAAATTGCTTCAGCTCTTCAGGTGTTAATTCATTCAGTGGCGTATGGGAACTTGATGGTCTTGAGGAGCTTGATGTCTGCTGTCCTCCAAACCCAAAGGCATTCAACGGTGGACTGGCCACGTTCTCTAATTCAGAGAGCTTAAAAAAAAAAAAACAACAGAAAACTAGATTCTAAAACAGGGAAATGTCTTACAAGAAATACTTGAAGCAAAAATAGAGCTGCCCAGTCCAATTTAATAACTTAGACTAGATTAGGCACTGATCGCTTTCATCGCAATTGCATGTTCTGCAGCTACGAACAAAATGCTTTCAGAGTAGACACTGTTCTCTGTATACAAACACTCCAGAAACATAAATACGCTACAATTTACAGATTTTTGTCAGTCAACCACCCAAACACTTCTTCCAGATCTTGTTCTCATCTCTCACCTATTTCAGTTAGTGCTTTATGACCCTATCTATGCCATTTGCTTTGAGAGAGTCTGTGCTCTGACCTTGGCACATCTTGCCTTCTGTGCTAAAGCCCAAATCCCACTTCCTCACCTTCAGCATTGAATATACCATCAGATTACTAAACCTTCAATGCTTTGCCTGCAGTCTCCACTTAAATCATAGTATTCATGTACTCGTCTGGATCCCAGCCTTCAGCTGTAGTTCATTTCATGTGGCCTTGCAATGCTGGTATTCCAAATCAGGCATTCAGCCGCTGCCTTGCTAACATGGAACCATCCTGACTCACTACGTTCCTTACTTAAAGGGGTTTATAAGACCCATCTGCAATTCACTGAGGTCAGGATTCTAGAAAAAGGTGGACGTAAGACCCAAAACTGTGTTTATGGACTTCCATGTCCACCTTACTCTGGCACTGCCGGAATATTCAGACGCAGTTCTATCGTCCATAGAAAACACACAGACGGAGAGATGGGGCAGTTTTCAAACTGCAAACATTATTCTCTTACTTAATTCCTCCTTACACCCTTTCCATCTTCCCTAATGCTCCCAGGAGCGTTCCAAGATTACTGTCACAGTCATCCTGCTGCCAGTCAGCCAAACACATTCATGCCAGATGTTTTTCAGGGCTGCAGTGCCAGAACATAACACACTGTGGTCAAGATATTCAGAACAGTTCATAGATCTACTGTAAAAGTGCCAAGGAATCTAGGAATCAAACAGTTTCACGTCTCAGCTATTTAGATGCAAACAAGGATGCCCTAAAAGAAACCTGTATATTTTGTTGTAAAATACAGTACGCTGCAATCTTCAAAGCAACACTTGTCACCTACTTCTATAACGTTAGTAAAGTGCAGACAAATACTTTGATAACCGCTGAGGAATCTATGGAACATTTGCAAGATCTCTTCATTAAAGGCAGGGTGGCACATTGCAACTACCATGTCAACTTAGAAACCTTGGTGGCAGAAATTAACGCTGGCCTTTGCAGGACAGTTGGGGGGTACGTGTCAAAAAGAACAGGAATCTAAGAAAAACATTTCCCCAAGATTAATACAAAAATTATTCCAGGAACAGAAACATTCTACCTTTCATTAAAACTTACCGAAGCTGCTTTGGTTGACGCATTTAAAGCTTTGAGCTCAGGCAGTCGCTTTCCCCGTTGTTTCGGCAACTCTCGAACAGAATTTATCTAAAAAGGAGGAAAAGAAAAGCATGTTTTTATTATTGCTGAAGACTTAAAAAAATGAAAATAGAGTGATCTGACAGCTAAACTGAAAGAAGATTTCTGGAATTAGAAATTACTCTAAGCCTAGGAGGCAAGACGTTTCCTTCCCTGAAAATTAAGGGTGAGAAGCCGAAACTTTTATGATTAACACAGAATACCTTAAATCCTCTTACTATTGTCCTTAAATAAACTATTTTACTTCAAGTAACAGTAAGATTTAAGAAAATGGCCTAGGGCTTTCTAAATCTAAGTTCTATCACTATATGAAGTAGGTGCTTGGGGGAAAAAAAACCCAAACAAACCACACACAAAATACCAAAGTGTAAAGTACAAAGAGAACAAACTTCAATCCTTGCTTTATTTCTGGCCTGTCTACTTGTATGCTCACTCGTTAAGCTGAAGTCCTAAGATTTCCCTTAGCTTCTCCCACAGCTTCTCCCACAGAAAAAGAATGCCTACACTCAAAACACTGTAATTCAGAACACTTTGACAGTATCATCCTAAAACATTTACCTTTGCAGAAATTAATTGAAATAAGCCTCTTTAACGTCATCCAACAGATTAGTGCACACCGACCAATAGTACCTGTGTCTGGCTGATAGCCATGATCAAACAAGACACTGGAAGCATCACTGAATAACTTTCCAGGAATATCAAACCTGAATTTCCTATACTGAAGTTTACCCATACACTTTCTTCAAAGCCTGGCCTAATTTAATTTTCCTAAAAAACTAACCAAACGCCTACACGAGTGGAAGGAGTAGTCTATTTGTTAATAAACTCCTTCACTTTTAAAAAGAGTCCTGCATCACAAACTTCAACAATTCTTTTACGTCCGGTCACACGCTGGAAGATGATGTTGCTTGGTATCAGCTCTTACACAACAGACTGGTAAATTCAGATTTTGACCCAGTTTAAGAACAGAAACGCATGCTTTAGAAAGGACACGTTGTAGTCAAACATTCTGGGGGAGAACTGTACCGTACAGTTATCATCTACGTACTGAGATGAACTTGCATTCAATGCTTCAGTGAGACCACAATTATTTTTATTTTTTTAATAGCCAGGCATCGTGAATTTTTTGACCATTTCAGTTTATTTTTTGACTTGAAGTTCTTTAAAGGAAATTAGAAATGTCTCTTCTGTCCCTGAAAACGCAATTCTGTAATTCTAAAGACGTGAAGCAAGAGTGGTGACAGCAGCTGTTCCTTGTGTACTACAGACCCAGGGGAAGAGGAAAGAGTGCAATATAGCTTGATGTGGTTGGCACTTGAGTCCATCTGACAGTTTGAGCCTCTGATCTCAGACAGAAACAGGAAGTTACGGTACAGCATGCAGACCAGCAACCATTTTTGCATCCTATTTGGTGCATAGTAATTTAAAAATATTTTGGCACCCTGATAACCTCCTACAGTTTGGTAATTAAATGAGCCAAGAGTTGCCAGCTGAAGAACAGTAACCGGTTGTGCCCCAAGATGCAGCCAGATAAGTCAGCACTTTTCAAATACTTACAAAGTTCCGAAGGTCGTTGTTTGCTCTGCAGTTGTTATACTCCAGGCGCAACGCCTCCGGAGAGATATCTGCAAAGCCTGTGAGGAGAGGAATAATCAAAATCCTCCAAGAAAACAAATGAATGCTTCTAATGGCACTGTATAGTTATGAAGAAATGGTACATTATCTGCAATAAGTCAGTCACAGTTGGAGACACAAGAAGGATTCATTACAGAACTTCAAAGATGTCAACATCCAAAACGAATCTGCCATAGTCCAGTATTCCTTTCTGTTGCACAACAAGGCAAATCATCACTGTGGAAATGGTTCCACAGAGGTACAACAGCAGGGACAAGTGTAACAAACATCCTGAAGAGCAGCAATACGCGGAAAAGCTAAAAACATTCCCTACCTGGAACATTCGGCTCTCCTTTCATTGGCGAATAAGATGAAAATATCCATTGCCCTGAAGACTGCCAGATTTCCAAACCTCTCAAACCTGCAGCTAAAACCTCACAAAGGGGCGACACACAGCTGCTCAAAACTCACTCACTTGCTGGAAAAGCAGTTTCCAGAGCCATTTCCATGTTTTCTCCTTTCTGGTGGCACACATTAGGTTGCTTTCTTAACTAGATGGTCTTTAAGGTCCCCTTCCAACCCAAACCCATTCTACTTTCACCAGAGTCCAACTGCCCCAGTGCCAAACCAGATGCCGCTGCGGCCAGTTTAAGTGACACAAGAAGTAGTTACTATTACAAAAAGGATAATATTTTGATTTAAGCTAAAGCACAGTGAAATTTCATCTAAGTAATTTCATCTAAGTAAATTTTTTGGAAAGCTAGAAGCACTGGGTGCATAAGAGGATGAACCCTCCTCTGTGCACACTGGTTGGTCCCACTCATGTACATTTATATAGGGTACTTAGACACATTCATTTACCTTGTTTCTTCCCCCTCCCCCCCACATGCATACCATCCCTCTTTACATGCACACCACCAGTTCTGATTCACAGCAATAAAATGTTACCTATTCATTGCATTTCCCAATACACCTATACATGTGCTTTCCCTGTCCCCGCTTCATATTAAAACGAGTCTTGAAAGGTTGTTTACATGTCCTTAACTGGGTGTTTGCAAACCTGCATTCTTCCGACCCCCTACTGATTTCAGCTATCACAATCTGGCTGAAGCAAAACTTTTATTTATCTGTTACCCTTTGGTTTTGCAATTTGACAGAAAGCTGCAAACAGCTGCATCAGAGATGTGTTCCTGTATGAAGTCAGGCAAAATAAGACTTGATCAGTCTTGTTGCCTGCTGTCTAGTGAGACTGGTGTGCTGGTAGCCACGTCCAGCAGGAAACTAAATGTGTCCAGCCCTATTTTCTGGCCCTGAGGCCAACTGGCATGTAATGCTGCATCCATGCTATTGAACACTGCAAAACACGGTGGCTGCTGCCAGACTCCCAGTGGGGAACAGTGTCTCTGGTGGTTCCCAGAATGTGGGGTTTGCTTGGTGGGCAGCGAGGCAGCCTGGGGCAAGACTCTGCTACGACCTCCTCACCAGTGTAACAGTGTCAGTGGTTTGGTCCCAGTGCCTGGGAACAGGCCATGGCACGTTTCATTCCACAGACATAACGTGTGCCTGCTCTCTGTGTTTTTCTGTTAGCAAAGGCATGAATCCTGCTAAGGCAGTAAGCAACTAGACTGGACGATCTATTTAAGATTAAGTATTTACAAGTTGTTTTTAAAAAAAATATTTTTTCCCCCCTCCAGTTTATGGATCTGATTAGTTTTACAGGTAAGTAACCTAGAAGTAAGAAAACCCAGATAGGGTGGAGGGGGGGTTAGTTATTCAGAAGAGTGTATCCTGGATCACAAGCAGGAACAGCAAACGCTCAAACCTACCTCATTGTTTTCTACAAAGGACTATTTCAATATTTCTAATTGCACCAAGCTCCCCAAAATTATCATCCCATCTATATGTACTTTCAGCTTATCCCATTTTTATAACAACAAGAAAACCCCATCAAAGTACAGCTCAGATGTGAGTTCTATATGTAATCTAACAGTCAGTGTTAGACTAAAGGTTTAAACAATGCCTGGTTTGCTTTTCAGCAGAGGATTTCTTTCAGTGCTGCTAGAGAAGAAAATGGCTTTGAAACTGCTGAGGTAAGCAGATTGTCCCTCCTGGTTCTCCGCTTGTCCTGTACCTCTCTCAATAGGCTTGTATTGCTTATATCTCCTGCAAGGAATGGGCACAGTTAGTTCCTGAAAGATGTTTAAATGAAGGCCCACATTTAGCATGTGACCAGTGCATAAGAGAATTAATATGTATAAATAACATATATTCTCTCTCCTCCTCTGCCTTCAATCCCATCTAATAGCTGGCTGCTGCAGGTCAGCAGTGGTGAGTAAGGCCTGGTTAATGAGAAGGCTCTGTTGCTTAGTGGAGTACAGCTGCCCTGGGCAGGTGATTCTTTCTCACCACTGACTGTGAAGAGTGAGCATGCTCTTGACTCATGAGTCTTGGTGCAGTCTTAATAGTTCATGAGAAACAATTAAGCTAACAATGCAGTATCTGTGCTTCTGTTATTTACTTTCCTCCATGCCCAGCACCTTTTCCCCTAAAGGATTTATTTGTCAGTTATTTAAGGAAAAATTTTGATGATTAATGCTTTATCTGTCACTCATTTGCAAATACTTCTTGTAAGAGTTTTAGCCCTAAATTAAATGTCTATGTGTTAGGTTTTACTGCATGTATAAATCCCATCATGCAGTTGGAGTTTACTCACTGCTTACGTGCATTTCCCAGGCCTTCTGTTATTACTGTTTGTGATTATGAGCACAGAATGTAATTTTCTACACAAGCCTTTAACATTTTCATATTTTCCAATGGTTTTATGGCTTAAGCCAGTAATCTCATTTTCTTGAGTATTTGCCGATATATTTTTGAACAACAATAAAAAAGAAACAAAAAAATATAGGTAATGCAAATTTAAGTTGTTGATTGTGTTAATTTAAACTGATATTTTTGACAGTTCTTTCATCTGTTTTTAATACTAGAAGCTAGCAACTTACTTGTAAAGGACAAAAGCCCCAATGGTGGCAAACACTGCCAACAAACCAAGGAAGATGAAGACACCTTCTGTTGTTCCTGATGGTGATCCTAGGGTTCAAAAAGGAGTTTGATAAAAAGTTAGCCTTGTTTTTACAGTGAGATAGGTTTTCTAAAGAAAATGTCATTTTTACTTGATTGCTGTATGATTGAAATACACTTAATACTTCTAGTATGCTAAGCATCGGAAGTGGCGCTTTCACATCCTGATCGGTGTAATTGTCAGTTCCACTGGAATGTGAGTTGGGTTTTGCCAGTTTTCTCGTATGAGCCGTGCTCCTGAGACACATGGTCCCCCTTCCAGCCTGGAAAGGAACAGAGGGTCTTGCTGGCAGCCCACGAGGTGAGGCTAATTTGCTCCTTGCCAACTGCAGTGCTAGGGAAACATTCACCTTGAAAGTATGAGAGATGCAGTGTCTTTATAAGCTTCAATGGCAGAATCAGCTTCAGCTTTCTCTTAGGGATGATGGCCAGGGAAAGGGGATAAAAAAAAAAGAGTTTCTTAAGTTATTGGTTGTTGCAATCCCATAAGCTAAGATGGAAGAGCGTGGCTGAGAGCTTGTTTGCCTTATCCAAGAGCTGATGGCTCTGCTTTTTTAACATGCTCATTCCGGGAAAGTAAGTTAGGGCTCTGCCTGTTATTGAAGTCTGCTTTCCAGTTTCTCATCAACCATTTCACTCATATGTACTCCTAATTCCATCATATCTGATGGAAGAAGCCAAACCATTGCAAGTATTTTTTAAAACAGATGTTATATATCTGAAGTATTCAGTCCACAGGCTGTACCTTTACTGAGTTACTGACACTGAGACACATTCTCGGTCCTCGTATTAACAACAGTGTTTATACAATGAAGTAACCTGGAGGAGCATGTTGGCTTACCTTTCCAGTTGTTAATTTAATATTGCTGTCTATGAAAACTGAGATATCAAATCAGGGCTTACCATTTACTTCATACATGTGCCTCATGTATTTCTCAGTTTGTTAGTACAATTATTTGTGAAGGCTTGACTCGTTCCTAGTTTACACGGTATTTTTGCTGAGACTTTAAGGATTTACCTTACTTTAAGAGCAAGGTAGGTCCTTGGACTCGTTTGCAAAGCAACAACACATACTGATGGGACAGCTCTAAATCACAGGACTGCAACCCACTCAACAGCAGTTTAAGAAAGGTAAGAGCAGATGTTTCGTGCAATGTCTACATAATCCAAACACAGTCCTGCCAAATTTCCAGAGCCAGATGTTTAGGTACCAAATACCCAGGCACCAAATGATGGGAGTTTCAGAAATTAATACTTCCCTTCTCTTGACATGAGTGGAACTATGGCACGCGAGAAATGTTTGCAGACATTGTATGGTCTCCTCTAGAAGGTGCCTCAAAGCAGCAACCTCTCTTAGATCCTGATTCTTCTTTGATTATAGTGGAAGCCCCAAAGCACAACTTAGATTTGCACTCTGAAGGAAACTTAGGGTGACCAGCCTTGTTGGGATAAAGTTTAGACTCTGTGAATATGGTTTTGAAAAATCCTATGCTTATTTTCATCTTTAGGAACTGGAATGTACTTACAGGTAGGCATTAAGCCTTAGTAATCATAGTTTAGGTGTAGCTATACCTTGATTAAATAAAATCAGTCAAAATTATTTGGCAAATGACCACAAAGGGTCAGTTGCTTGGCTGATAGTAATAAAAGATTTAGGAAAAGTTGCTAGGAATGGTGTAGTGGGAGGCCAGAAGGGCAATGGATTGGGAGCTGAAAGACAACATGATCATTTAGACTTCTGACTAAGGCTGAATTTGATACCCGGTTCTGTCAAAGGCTACTTGGATAACCATTAGCGAGACAGTGGTACTCTTATAACCAAAGGTAAACATCATGTTCTGAAATAGCCACCTTGAGCAGATTCTGTAGTCAATGAATATCACCTAGATCTTTCCAGAATCTCATACATCTCATCATCATGAAGAAATAGAAACCTGGTCAAGGTCAATGGGCTAAAAATAAGGACCAGGGCAACCTGGTCAGCCGCAGGCTTTGATTCTGTCTCAAGTGAGCTCAATTCCTCTCTGTTTCTCCTGTTTCTCCGTGTGTGGCATAGGCTGACTGGCGTGTCTCCCACCTGCTTTTCTGCCCAACAGAGTTATTCTGTGGAAAAATACATCGTGATTTAAGAACTGTTCCTATTCTCTGATACTGGAGGTTTGTATAATTTCTGTGTTCATTGGATCGTAAACATAAACCAAGTTCTAACATCTAAAATTCCCATAGGGAAAGAACCGTCTCTCTGCCTTTGGATGAACTCTCACACAAGCTGGCCCAGTCTTAGCTGAGGCCCCCAGGCATACTAAAACTCCCTTATAAATTCCTGTGCTCTTCTCCTCTGCAGGGAGATGACCTGCATCTGCTCTCTGTGGACTCACCTCCGTTTACCGACATCAGTGCACTAGCAAGGGCTTGACTTGCCTCATCCCCCAAGGTGACGTTTATACAGTATGTTCCAGGTTCCTCAAAAGCTCTTCTGATGGTGAGTCAGCATTCATCAGTGATCATGACAGGGTCGCATACCATACTCTTGGACTCTTGGCACGTGGGATCAGAAACTACTGTGCAGACATCTGTGGGGAGACTTGGAAACAGAAGAGAGAACATATTGCATCTGCGGACTCCTGCTAACCCACTTCATAGACACATTGCACTGATGCCCCAGTTTTGTACTGGTGCCTGTTTACTGAAATCAGTGGCACTATGGTGGTTTTAGAGTCTTTTATTCATACATTTCATATATATTTTATACATGTGGATTTTCTATAAAATGAATATAATAAAATCTATAAAATTATCTGCTTGTTTTACATACCATTTAACATTTTACAGTTATCACAGAATTACCTGTCTCAAATCAGCTAATAAAGTCCATTACCTTTAATACACATCATTAAGAAAAGAGTGAAGTTTCTTTTCTGTAGTATCCATGTGCTGGAAAAGTAAACGTTACCTTAAGAGAGGTTGGTTGTTTTCCAGTTGCAGTACCAAGACGATTCCTGTTCTTTGTAGTCCTCTCAACTCTAATCCCCTTCTAGGAGCTAGGAATACACATCGTTTTCCTATCCAAGAAATTGCTTGGACACACTCATTTACTCCAAGTGTCAAAAAATCACAGCCAAAAAGAAAGGGTTTCCTTCCAATTTCAGTAGACTGCTTCCCATTTTACAGTAAGTGCTGAAGTCTTGTCTTGACCTGGAATATATAGAATTGTTTCTCCCCACTGTGTAGTTCTCTTAGTTTTACTGACGCTTGACATTTGTTCTGAGTCCTAAGAGTCTGGCAGTAACCTCTGTTGACATAGTTTACAAATGAGACTTGCATTATCCTTAGTTCCAGTCGAGAAATAGAAACACTGCAGTTCCCTACTTTTGTTAATGCAGCTGCATCTAAGTGCAGACAACATTCCAGTACCCCATTAATTTTAAAGAGGGAAGATTGACAGTTTCATTCACACACTTACCCCCCTTGGCAGGTAACAACAAAGTCAACCAGTGAGTTGTCAGCTTGACTTTCTGTCGTCTGAATGCTCGTCATCTGAATAATATTTACTTCAAGGATTCCCTCTGGGAGAGGAAACAGATGTCAGCTGTAGGACATATAACAAGCTCTGAAGTCTATGTGTACAGAACCTTAAGTGTTTGGCGGATGCTCAGTTCAGGTCTTGTTTTTCATAACCTCCTCCCTCACTTAGTGCTCCTCTTGAAAGGTTTGAAAGCTGAGAATATTTCTGGCGCCCTGTGAGACCGCTCCTTTCTGCTCTGCTTTGTTTTTCCATTATGATTATTTGCTTATTTATTTTACTAAATCACTTCCCTGTCCCACTACCTATGACTTCTGTGCATACCAAGGTCAATTCAGCCTTATGTGACTGTCCCCACCCCCCCAGGCCAGTACGTTTCAGGTGCGGCATGTTCAGAAGCTGACGTTATAGACAGTAATGATGCGGTTCATATCCTTACCAGCCATTTCCTAGGGGGGCAGCTGCCAGCAGGCATCCAGACTCATAGGGCCAGGCTCATAACCTCTGCTGCGAGGGCCTGACAGAGCGCGTGAGGAAACCAAAGTCATCGAATTAGCTGTCTGCACATTACTCTTTAAAACAAGTCAGCTAAGTCCGAGAGAAGGGTCTTATTGTGAGTCTTATGTTTTTAATAAAAGGAAGCCTAAATAGATGTTGTCTCTACCATACACTGCTGTAGATTATTAGCCTCATTCCTCTCTTCAGGTGTTGACCCACATCCTTACCTACAACAGTGACAGCAGTTCTATAATAACCATATCTGTAGATATGGCAACCTCCGTCAGGATTCTCTTCCACAGATTCGACAGCGGTAGAAGAGTCTGAATCAGAAGATGCTCCAGCCGGTACTGTTGAGTTGAGGGAGAAAAAAATAGATGCACAGCTTTAGAACAAGTTCTGCTTAGATGGACTCTAAACATGGCCATACACTTCAACCGCATCATTACATAGGTCATTAGTGACTTTGGTTTGCAGGTGTGCAATCATATATGTATCCGCATGGGATCCCAGGAAAAGCCTGAAAGAAAACACACATGCCCAGCTGTAGAACCTTGGAGTGGCCTGTGTAGCCTCACTTAAATGCCACCTTGCTAGTCATCCCTCTCTGTGCAATAAAACTAAGATTGCAAAGTTTGATATAATCAAACACTTCTTTAAAATTCCCAAATCAATTACAGCAGAAATCTGAAGGCCAGTAAAAGGTTTAAAATGCTCTTTTTGAAAGCTGGTTTTTTCCCTGTGCTCTAAATCACAGGTGGTGGAAAAAGGGAGAGGGAAAGGGGTGAAAATTATATCTTTCCTTTCATTTTTCACTGTCACTCAATGTTTTGGTGAAAGTACATATTAAAATTCTGAAATTTGGAAAATACAGGCACATTTACAATTCATTAGTGGGAGTATTATAACTACCCAGGCTGAAACCGCAGGCCTTTGCTAACCTTAAAACCCTCTGAGATGATAAACCAATGCTGAACATAATGAAAGTTATTCTGAAATATGATAGTGAAAAGCCATTCTGGGTTAATGACGTGTGGAAATACCATATTTTGGAATACGATTAAGTTTTTTCTAGTTCAATCCAATCTGGTTGAATTTTGTGTTGAAGTTAATGCAAACCAGAAAGGAACTGGCTATAAAACTGTTCTGAAATACCTCTTTCTCAATTAAATTTTACATCTTACCTCAGAGGATGACCCTGAGTAGGCAAGGCTAAAACAACTCGACCTGCCCTGGTAGAGAGTATGAAAACAAATTTATATGTACTGCATGTCCACCTGAAGACCTCTGTATGATGTTACTCTGGTGGCAGTACTGGATGTGGAATGCCTTAAGTGGTGCCTACGATAGAATCATGGGAGAGTTTATGCTTATTGATTCTGTCTCTAAACCAATTTATAGAGGGTTTGTAGAACCTTACAGCTCTTTCCTTGATGGCAATAAAACTTCTAAAGATACAAACTTTAAATATGAGACTTCAGAGTTTTTGCATAGCTCCTAATATCACTATTAATAATAGCACTATTAACATCGATAAACTCTTACCTGCAGAGGTGGGCAGTGGTGCGGTGGGTGTTACTGGACTGCAGGGTACAGGTAGAATGGCTTGGACAGTTCAATTCAGAGTGAAGTTTCCTTGTAGAGTACAGGTGTGAGATGTAGTGGAACCACTGACTACAAATAAGCCACTTCCATCTCCGAAGATCCACTTGTAGGAGATGGCAGAATTATTCAGATAGTAGCTGGGATCGTGGATCTTCACATCCAATGTGACTGGTGAGTCTTTGATAAAAATGGAGTCTGAAATGTTGCGGTCATGCTTTTGGAACATACTCACAAATATTGGAATTTTGTCTGGAGAGGGGAAATGAAGGAAATAAATAAAGCATATATACCTGGCTGCAAACAACAAATAACTTCCAAGTCTCCGAACAGCAACAGTCACAATGTGAGACAGTAATACCTTCAATACGGGTTTCTAATTTAATTCAACTTAATGATCTGAGGTGGGAATGTCAGTAGGAAACCGTTATCCAGAAAAGTATGGGGACAAATAGGGAATCACAGGCGTCTGTGGGTGATTGCCTTTCCTCTCATAAATAATTTTTCATTACAAAGTAGAGATGTTATAACCAAGCTGGACACAAAGATGAATTATACTACTCAGGGCGATTCCACATTCATATTGGAGACTTTTCTCAGGCCAATGTCTTATTTTTGTGTCAGATAATTCTTGTGCTGAATTCTTTTAACACCAAAACAACAAGTACACCCAGTGTTTTATTACAAATTACTCCAGCACACTCACCTGTTACAACGACAGTGGCACTTGCTCTTGCTATTGGCACGTATGCTGAGTGCCCTCTCCTGTAAATGGAAACTGCCATCACGTGTTGGCCAAGAGTGACATTTGCTGTGTTGACTGAAAACCTTGCTGGAGATCGTCCAATTGTTTGGTAGTACTGACCTGAAATAGAACATGAACTTACAGTGTGTTTTCCCCTTCAGGCTAGCTACAAGTTGTTTCAAGAGAAGAAATACCGCTGTGAATTGTCTAAATCTGGATTGTCTAAATCGAAATGAATAGTTTAGAATTGTCTTTCAGTTATCTGGCAGGTGGTTTGGGAGGACTAGATACTTTTAGAGTGTATTACTCCCTTTATTTCTGTGTTTTTAGGAAGGGCTCAGAAAGTTGTCCCAAATATCATTGGTCCAAGAAAAGGGGTTTGCCAAGGCATCTACTCTTTCCAAAGCAATTACATTGTATTAAGTTATTACAATTTACCTCTTAGACATTTTAAGGGATCTTGTGCTTGTGTGCTCTCAGTGTAGCAAGAAGATATAATGCCTCTTCCTTCACACCCTAGAGCCCTTTGCACACATTTGTGTATTTGTCTTTGTAACAGCTGATTGAAGTAGGTAAATAATATCACCTTGATGGAAAATTTGGGACATTGTTATTATTATTACTCATGCTCATACTGATGATAATACTGATTTAGCCAAGCTACCTTAGGATACTAAGATTTAGTATGTAGCCAATGTCAGGAATAGCCCAAGTGGTACGTACTTAAGAGCTGGAAACACTGAAAATCAGCAGCTGTGACCAGATCAGGACCACGCAGTCAGTGGCAGTTTTCACCTTCTCCCCAGAGGCAAGAAGTGCTGCACCGTTTAACTGATCTGAAGATAAACAGCACCGTGGTCTCCCTTAAATTTAAGAATCTGAAGTGGCAATGAGCAGTCAACAAATCATCAGACTGATGTGCTAATAGAGACTGGTTTTGTAGAAAACTATCCTGAGTATTACTGAAGTGAAATTTATTTTCTCCAGTGATAGCACTGAGAATGCAGATTTAAAGATAACCTTCTGGTAATTGATGATTTCTAGGGAATGAATTGAAGAACTCCACTTAAGAGCATGAAATCCTTCCTAAAGGACTTTCAATAAAACATGCTTGACAAATGAGTACAGAGTCCAGAGAAGTTTTGTGGCGTCAGCCATACCAAGGGATGTGTTGCCATACTAACCAAATGTGTGAAACACACAGACAAAGTTCCTTCTTCTCCAGCCAGGATAATGAGGGAAAGGTCTCCCGTCTGGGAATACATCATGGCTGTGGTTACTCGTGCAGTGTTCACAGCTGAAGTTGTGGATCCGTTCAGTCCAGTTGCAGACATAGACTTGCTGATCCTGTGAGGCTGGAGGATCTAAGTGTAGAAATAAGACCTGTTCTGGGTCAACTGAGAAATGTGCAAAAAGTCAGAAAACAGGAAGCAGACACCATGGGTTACATCAGCTGTTGCATTTAAACAACAGGTTAAAAGTGAGGTATTTTTAGACTGACATTTGGGTTTTTTTAAGATTGTGCCTCATTTGGTTTTTCATGTAAACACCAAATTGTTCTGGTTTGGCATTGTTTCATTTAGAAATGAAAAACAAATTATGCTCTCCTGGGTCAGACAAGCTTTAAAATTTCTTGCCTAAAACTTGCCATTGACTACACAGGATGTTACTGTTTCACTGGAGTTAGTGGGGCTGCCTGCACATTTGGCAAGCAGAATCTAAAATTTTAAGTAGAAAGGGCAGCTGTGGAAGCACTGTGAGGAAGTGACTTGGTTTGTTTTGTCATAAAAGTTTCCTATGGCATCTTTAAATAACTTAGAGATGAATTTCAATTCCTTTCTGACCAATAAAAAGACAGTTTCCTTCTCCAAACAGCACAACAGATAATAAGCACAGAATGAATATTAGAAGTTAACAACACATTAGACAATCAAAAAGTAGAACTCGGGCTGACAAAAGTTTGCTGATAGGCCTTGAAATGACAATTACTTTGATCAGTAAAAATATTTGTTGAACATTGTGGATTCAGAGGAAGAAAAGTACAACAGCCTGTTTCACTCTAGATCTGGAAGCTTCAAACATTTGAATTAGGATAGGCTTTTTGCTCCAAGTAACAGTAAATAAGATGAAAAAAAGACAATTCCCTGATGAACAGATTGCTTGATTTTTAAATGATTCATTTTCTTGTGCGTTTAAATTCTTAAAATGTGGGAAAGAGAGA